>SNQJ01S0069978.1:0-35603 GCA_010110895.2 Picea sitchensis
ATTATTGACAACTCAACAAAATGACCATTAAAGATAAGTTTCATATTCATGTCATTGATGAATTATTAAATGAATTGCAAGGAGGAATTTTCTTTACTAAGTTGGATCTTCATTTTGGGTATAATTAAATCAAAATGAGGAAATAAGACATCCCCAAAATAACCTTTAGAACACATGATGGTCATTATGAGTTTTTGGTGATGCCATTTGGTCTTACTAATGCACCTTCAAAATTTCAAACCCTAATGAATTCTATTTTCAAAACCTTCCTTAGAACATCTGTGTTAGTATTTTGTGATGATATACTAATCTACAACAAATCTTTGGAAGAGCATGTACAACATGTTGGCATGGTCTTAAAACTATTGGAAGAGAAAAAACTATATGCAAATACTTTCAAGTGTGTCTTTGGGGTTCAAGAAGTGGAATATTTAGGTCATATTGTGTCTCATGAAGGTTTCAAAGTGGACCCTAACAAAATTAAAGCTATGATGGAATAGTCAATTCCCAAAACCTTGAAGATTATTAGAGGATTATTAGGATTGATAGGATATAACTAAAAGTTTGTCAAGAATTATGGTAAAATAGAAGTACCTCTAATGGTGTTATTAAAAAAGGAGACATTTTCTTGGACTTAAGAAGCAACCAAATCTTTTTTTAAATTTAAGGAGGCTATGTGTACGACTCTTATCCCGACCACATCTAACTTCACAAAAACCTTTATTGTGGAGTGTGATTCATGAGGGCATGGCATTGATGCAATTTTAATGTAAGAAGGAAGCCCCATTTCCTTTGAAAGCAACCAACTTAAAGGAAATAACTTACTCATACCCATTTATAAAAATGAAATGTTGGTCATATTACATGCAGTTAAGAAATGGTGTCCTTGCGTAATAGAAAGATACTTCAAGGTAAAAACATATCATGGTAGTTTTGAGTACTTCTTGGAATAATGATTATATTCAAAAGAAAAAGAAAAATGAGTTACAAAGATGTTAGGTTATGACTTTTAAATTATCTACAAAAAATGAAAGAAAAATATAGTGGTAGATGAACTTTCAAGGAAAGAAGAAGACACAGAGGGTTTACTATGTGCTATTTCCATTCCACAATCTAATTGGGTGGAATAAGCAAGAATAAAATTGAAGAAATATTAGACGATATGCAAAACCATTCAAAAACTAAAAGAGGACCCAATTGCATTAGATAAATTTGTGTGGAAGAATAATTTATTGTGGTATCAAGATAACCAATATTTGTGTAAGAATTCCCAAACAAAATAGAAGGTATTTTTGGAATTGCACACTTCTCTTATAATAGGAGGATGTTCAAGGTTCTTTAAAACTTACCACGAGATCAAAAAGGATTTTTCCTTGAAAAGTCTTAAAATTGGTGTCCAATATTTTGTGGTTGAATGTGTGGTTTTCCATTAGAATAAGGAAGAGACAATCAATACCATGGGTCTCCTACAACCATTAGCCATACCAAGTCAATGTTGAGAAGAGGTTTCAATGGATTTTATTACAGGTCTACCCAAGTCCAAAGGAAAGAATGTCATCATGGTAGCAGTGGATTGACGCGCAAAGTATGCCCATTTTTTCTCTTTTTCTCATCATGTTAGAGAAAGAACAATAGCCACAACACTCATGGAAACAATTCAGAAGCTACATGGAATCCTTCAGATTATTATAAGTGATAGAGATCTAATTTTCACCGGAAATTTTTGGATTAAATTATTTTCTTATTTGGGTACTCAATTGAGTCATATATCCTCTTATCATCCTCAATCTGATGGGAAAACTGAGTTTGTGAATAAATTTCTAGAAGGGTATCTTCATTGCTTTGCATGTGATAAACAGACACAATGGGTCAAGTTGTTTCCCTTGGAAAAATGGTGGTACAACACATCCTTCCATACTTCATCAAAAATGTCCCCATTTTTGGCACTTTATGGATATCATCCTCCATCCATCAAATCACCCTTGAGAGGGAAAGTGAAGGTTCAAGCAATGGAGGACCACATAGAGCACCAACAAGAGGTTTTCAAACTATTGAAGGACAACTTGGTTATAAAAAAAAATAGGATGAAACAATAAGAAAATCAACATCACAATGAAAGAGAATTTGAAGTGAGGGATTGGGTGTTTCTAAGGCTACAACCATACAAACAAATTTCCATCAAGCAACAAAAAAATAATAATAAATTAACACCCAAGTAATATGGTCATTATAAGGTTTCATAAAGGATTGGAAGTATGGATTACAAATTGTAGTCATTTCCATCTTCACGTGTTCATCCAGACTTCCATGTTTCTTAGTTAAAGAAGGTAATTAGTGATAATATCCAAGTTCAAACTATATTACCTAATATTAATGAAGAAGGGAAAACCATACTAGAATTGAAAACAATCCTTGAAACAAAGATTAAGCATCTACAAAATCGATAAATTACTAAGTACCTCATCAAGTGGAAGAACCTATCAATAGAAGAGGAAACATGTGAAGATGATTTTTTCATGCAGAAACATCCATAATTAATCAAGTGTTGAGGGAAACACTTGTTTGAAGGGGAGGGCATGTTAATCCCTAGACAAAGCCCCATGTTAAGCATAAATCCCCATGTTAAGCACTAGACAAAGCCTTATGTTAAGCATAAATCCCCATGTTAAGCCCTAAATATTGAGTTATTACATTTCTATTGTTATATTAGTGTTTTCAACTAGACCCTTTATTATAATTGCACCCTTCATCTCATATATATACCAAGGAGAGATAGTTTTAGAATGATTTCATTATGTACATTTTTTCTATTGTAAAACAATGGTACTTCGATGGCCTTATGACTTCAAAACCACAGTATAGAGATAGAAAACTATTCTTTGTTGGTGAATTTCTCTCTTCGCGGCCTCAGATCGACTCTCTGTGCTTTTGTGTTTGCGCAAATGCAATCAGGCATTAAGCCTCTTCTCGACTATACAACCGAACACCAAGTCCACAAGATAAGCTCTTTTACGAGTTGTGTAGGCTTTATTGATCTTATTAACCCGTGAGTGATTCCCAGTGTGAAATCTCCTTTCAGTCGTTGATTTGTCCCTTGAACATATGGCTAGATCGCTTCCATGTGGTCGGAGTGTTAATTTAGAGTAAACGAAGCTTAAAGGCTCTGATAGGCTACTCTGAATCCCATTTAATTGTGACCATTGGTTCTAATATCCGACGGACGGTCAGATTTGCATCTCAAGGTATGCGCGAAGACCCTCTACTCATCATTGATCAGTTTCCAAATGGACGACAGATATCTCTCCTCTGACTGTTTCAACTTTTGTTCTTAGCCATTGATCATCACTAAGAATGACGATTCAGATCTTGTCTCACAGTTTGGTCTTCGAAGTAGGTTTGGAAGCACAGTCCAGAAAACTTTGAAACTGCTTCCCCGATGGACGGCCGAGATTCTCTTTCGGAGTAGGTTTGATTGTCCAATCTCCACCATGTATCTCCCTTTCTCTAATGAACGATCCCGATTCACTATCGGAGTATTGTATTCGAAGTTAAATGAGGAATGAAGCTCTGAAAGCTCACTCCGATGAACAATCTAGATTACTCCCCTAATCTCCCAATGCATGACTTAGATCTATCGCATGCAAAACAAAGCTACGAGGGGATATTCCTCGATGCTTTTCTTCGATACCTTTTTTTAGCACATGGATTTGCAGCATGATACCCATGGGGGATTGAATGGACTAGGGGTACACACCTTCATGGAGATTCTTCCTATTATGACGGTTTTGCTCGCACCTATCATTTGATTGAGTTGGTACTTTGGTTGGATAAAATTCATTTTTCCGTTTTTGGATTGTCATACTTGATAGCTCATCTATTGGTGCACCATTCCTCGATGCTTTTCTTCGATACCTTTTTTTAGCACATGGATTTATAGCATGATACGCATGGGGGATTGGATAGACTAAGGGTACACACCTTCATGGAGATTCTTCTTGTTATGACGGTTTTGCTCGCACCTATCATTTGATTGAGTTGGTATTTTGGTTGGATAAAATTCACTTTTCCATTTTTGGATTGTCATACTTGATAGCTCATCTATTGGTACACCCCTCATGTTGCATACTTTTTGATAGCTCATCTATTAGTTCACCCTTCATGTTGCATACTTTTCATTGATGAATTAGCCTAGATATTTTGATGATGATTTTCATGGAATGCTTGCTTGGTTTATGGCACAAACTAGTGATCTTTGGATAGTTGACTTTACATATATATGGACCGCTCCCCCTTTCTTTTCTCTATGGCATCATATTTTTTTACATATATATATGGTCCGTTCCCCCTTTCTTTTCTCTATGGCATCATATTTCTTATTCAAGGTTAGAGCAAATACTCAAGGCAGTGAAATGGCATAAAAATGTTGTGAAGAAGGATTTTTTCTATACTTTTGAACTTGGACTGTAAGTATTGTGCTCAATATTTTGTTGCAAATCCAACATAAAAAGTGGTGGCCCCGAGGCCCCATTTCTAATTGTCTTCCAAGCTACGAGCTATTTTGTTGCAAATCCAACATAAAAAGTGGTGGGCCCGAGGCCCCATTTCTAATTGTCTTTCAAGACACGAGCTAAGTTGCATGCCACGACAAGTCAGCAACAACAGCCCTACACCAAGTTAGCGCTCCAGACCGAGGGCACAAACCACGAGGAAGGAGCCCACGAGACAACGAATATGCACAACGCATCAATGAAGTCTGGAACACTCGGCACATATAAACAACAGAAGAAAGAAAGAAGTATTTTTAACGTCCACATGGAAAAATAAAACACAGCATTGTGAAACCCAACGCCAGTTGTATAGGGGATTGATTCATGCCAAGCAAGCAGCCCATGTAGATAGGAATACAAGGCACCCGATCTCCATCTCATGTTGTGGCGATTTCTTTTTTCAATAGAAATTGCAAAAGCATCGATCAGCCTGATTGCCAAATGGAAATTAATCTTACTCTCAAGGATCGTGTAAAGGCTCTAAACCAGTGTGGCATAACTATTTATACAGATTTCAGATTTGGTGCTACAGGCGCTTGCTAGACATAAAATGATTGAAAGATTGCAAGGAATACTTTCAAGAAACTGGTTGAAGGGTCTCTGTTGAATATACATTGTTGGTTGGTGTGAATGACAGCCCAGAACATGCAATGGAGCTTGAAAATATGCTTCATCGTTGGGGTCATGGTCATCATGTTAACTTGATTCCATCTAACCCAGTTGTTGATTCTGATTTCCAATGCCCATATGAGAAAACAGTAATGGCATTTCATAGAACTGATGGATTCTTTCTTATTGACACATCGCTTGCTGCCAAGTTTCTATTTGGAAAATCCATGCTAGATAAACTCATGCTGAATCAGCTATCAATGTGGATCTTGCCTGAACCAGCGGTATTTAAATTGCTTGATGGAGAGGCCATTTTGGACAGCAAGCCAGCTTCTTAAGATGGTTTTACCTCTGGAATTGAATTGCGAGGAAAATGGGATTTTCATAAGCATTAATGAAATATTATTATTCAATGATGATAAAATGCAATTACAGAGCTCACTGACTGAAATTTTCAATGCAATTGTTAAGTGCAAAGGTCCAAAAGCAGCAGTGAAATACTTGAATTTGTATCCTTAGATATGAGAATGCCATTGTTTCCCAGGTGGAGAATCATCTACTGAGAGTACAGGTTAGGTTAGCAAGAGGAATCAAGCCCTAATTCAGCAGCCATGAGATACTTAGGGTTTTGAACTTTGATTGTTGCAAGCAGTGTTTTGAAAGGGATTGGTGTATTCCAGAGCTTAATTTCATGATTTTGTATTTGATAATAGCAGTGGGTGGCCCTCAAATATCATGCAATGGTTAAACACTTGAAGTTAGATGAAAAAGGGACTTTCGCAGCGTGAGTTCGCTGTGAAAGTGCTATAGCGCACAGTT
The DNA here is from genome assembly GCA_010110895.2 of Picea sitchensis. Classification (NCBI taxonomy): domain Eukaryota; kingdom Viridiplantae; phylum Streptophyta; class Pinopsida; order Pinales; family Pinaceae; genus Picea; species Picea sitchensis. Next base: position 5,976 of record SNQJ01S0069978.1, read on the forward strand.
TCACATTTCACGCACCGAAAGTATGACAGAGCACTCTATCAGCATGTGAATCAGCAATCCAGTCATCTCCAGCTGTACCATACAATCCAAGTCGACTCCAGAGCTCGAAGGCTTAGCAATTAGGTGGGTTCAAAGTGTACTTGAAGTTTTATAAATCAAAGAGACAGCTGGAAAAACATGTGGCAACAAATGCAAGATCTCAGGACAGCTAGAGGATAAAGACAATAAATCCCTACTTTGTTTGAAGTATGGGACAGCAAAGCTCTTGAAGTGTAACCCTTTAAATCAAATCTTATCTTCATTCTATTTTTAGAATGTAGTTGCACATTTCATGGCACAAGCTTAGGAGGCAGTTCAACATTCGAAGGGCATCCAAATCAATCTCTCAAATTCAGCAGAAAATAGCAGAAATAGGGCACCTGGAAGCAGCAGAGTATTTGAAGGAAGAAGATTAACACTAGCATTTCAAATTCCTTGAAAATGTTCTCAGGAATTGATTTTATTTTATAATTTTGATTTTGATTTTGTTTCCAGAAAATTAGAAACAGATTTACATTGTATAAAAAGCATTTTGTAATAGAGTTGAAATCCATTGCAGTAACTATATCCAAGCATTAGAGTCGAGTTTGCTTCAAAGTAGTTGCAACACTCTTTGCAAGTTAGTATTGAAATTGGGGAGAGGATAGAGATTTGGTGGAGAGCAAGGCATTCCTACCATGAAATGGAAGGAGGTAATTGGAGGGTAGGAGAAGTCAATAGTGTGGTGTCTATCCATTGAAGGAATGGTTGTCTTCACAAGGATTTTATGTACTAGGTGCAACTAGTGGATTATGATAGTAGGAACATCACTTCATGCCCTAGGCCAGCACCTAGATGTTGACTAGGAGGGAACTAATCCATCCCTTTGCGAAAGTATCAGACATGCTATGATAGAAGTATGTGTTCACATGCTCTCATTAGTTAGTTACAAACAACTTAGATAGAGCAAGAGAAGGATTGGGCCACCAGTTTTGTTTACTGCTATGGTCCCATTTTTTTCACCCTTCTTGAGGCATCTATACCATTAGAATCAAGAGGGATAGAGTGAGATGAATATACGATTTGATGGATCCTACAAGTTAATAACTTCTATAAAGGGGGCATATCAATCCCATGATGGGGGGAGTCCATGATGTTGGGGTTGTTAGCAATCTGTAAATTTGTTCGGATGATAAAACAAACGATAGAGGTAACCTACAAGCCAATTTTAGAGTTGGGTACTAGCTTGCTCTTTGGTGTTAGGTTTATTATCTAAGGACATCATTTCCATGAGTTTCTCAATGGTATTCATCATCAACTCAAACCTCTCTTCTGATGACTGTGAGGTTGAAGGTTACGCCTTATCTTGAACCTTGTTTATGTCTCTGTCATAATTATATTTGATCTTTCCTGAAGCCATTAGATTTACTTCAACTTCTATTGCATCACTCATCATATCATCTAGTGAAGTGGATATTCTCTCCCTTAACAACAAAGCAAAGTCTCTCTCAAAGAAATCAACATATCTAAGTTGAGCAACTTTAGGAGGAGGTTTTACTTCAGTAGGAATTGAGTTGTAAACTTTCATAAATCTAGTTGAAAACTCTTGTACTGTTTCATCAGGTGACCTTCTCATGTTGGTGTACTGGGTTAGCAACTGAAGGGAGTTTTTCTTGTCACCCCACTTTGCAAGAAAACTTGTTTCAAAGGCTTCAAAGTATGGATAATTGCTGTTGGGAGAGCTCTAAACCATTTTCTAACTTCTCCTGCGAGACTTTGTGCAAACAACCTCATTTTTGCATCTTCATAATCTACTTCTTCTAGGTCCACAAAATCATTGAACCAGTGTACATGTTTTTGGGATGACACATTGCCTTCAGCATCATACAACTTAATCCTATGATTATATTCCTGGGGTAAATCATGTAACTGAGCAAGTAGAACAAGGGGGGGAAACCTAGTTGCCATGGTTGCAGTAAGAACTTGAAGTGGCTGATTGTTCTGAGTAGAGATCACAGCAGGTTTAATAGAGGCAACTGAAATTAAATCTTGGAACCTCTTCTCATCAAAGATAATTTCATTCAAGTTGGATTCAGATCTAGTTCTAAACAGAGTTTGCTCAAATTTCAAATCAAAATCATGGTCTTTAATGTTTTTTACTCCATCTTTGGGCAAAGATAGATTTCTATCTAGACAAAAAACTAGGCTTATTGGCCTTTCTTTTCTTTTGTGTATAATTTTCTTAGGATCAGACACAGGGATTATTGCTTCTGGGTCTGGATTTCTTCTGGTATGAATTCTCTTGGGAGCCAAGATTTCCTGCTCAAACTACTTTATGCTACTGGTCTCTTTATAATGGAGTCGCCAGGGTAAATTTAATCTTAGCCAATAAGGTGTTTGATTCACTGTCACCCTCCAGAATCAAATCTAAAGCTTTAAGTCGTTCTTTTCCCAGGGAAGATTTCACTTCCGTCCCCGGCAACAGCGCCATAATGTTAGCACTATGTAAATTTGTTTGGATGATAAAACAAACGACAGAGGTAACCTACAAACCAACTTTAGAGATGGGTACTATCCTCCTCAACTCAAAGACGTCTCTCTCCTATCACTTGGTCTTTAATAGATGAGTTTTCTTTAACAAATCACTGGCTAGGTTTTGTTGCTTTGAAGGGTTTTTATAATTTTTGTGGCAAGGAAGGGGAGGGACACTTAGGGCTATGGAGTCAAGCTTCTAAAAACGAATAGAAGCATTGACTGGTCGGTAGAAACTCTCCAGAGGATAAAGGCTAAATGAGGCGATAAATCTGAGTTATAAATTGTAACTTGCAAAGTGAAAGAAGAAAAGAGAAACATATAACTGCATCAGAGCATTAAATAAAATGAATTCTAACTAAGTTAGGAAAAACTTAACATAGTTTAAATTGCTTTCAGCCGAGAGCATCACAAGATGAATTGTGGGCCTTTAACTATCCAATTTAAACGGAAGACAGTGCAAATGAAATCAGAAATACAGGAAATACATACAAAGAGAGAAGACAAGACTCAGACCACCACCATTAGAATCTTTTCATGGAAACTTCAAGACAGTTGCATGTGTATTCTATTCAACTTCATAAAATTACATTCAAGTACCAAATAGCTAAAATCGTGCCCTTGCACTTCTGCCAACAAATAATACATTTGGAACTCCTAACATTTATACAAGTTGAGCTCCTTCGGTTTGAAACCGATTACAATGATCAAAATGAAATGTTTCGGTTTTGAAACCGTTTACAATGATTAAAATGAGACATTTCAGTTTGGGAACCGATTACAATGATTAGCAAGGAAAGTTTCTTGATCCGGATTCTGAATCCTCTGGCGCTTCAGTCCCATTCTTTGCCACTTGTTCTGCTCTAGTCTTCCACATGATCTATCATCTTTAGTGACATCTGGCCATCATCTACTGGACCCTGGAAAACGACACTTTGTCTTACCCATCTGTACTATCTCCTTCCATTGCAAGTCTGAAGGGATATCATAATCTAACATTTCCTTTATCAAAATCTCCAGGTCAATGCAGGAAGCATATGACATGACTGGTAGCCCAAGTTTGACTGCTTTGAACTGATTCAGAATTTCAAATTTTGTAATCAGATGCTGCACTAATGTAGCTCCCTTCAGATTTTCCTCCAAAGTTTCGAACTTGGAGTGATCCATTCTTCACTGAGTCATGAGAGCATCGTATTCTTCCTGATCATACAATTTTCCCTTGCCATCCCAAAATGGTGGAAGTCCTTTGAGAAACAATTCTTCAAACAAATCCTTGAACTCATGTACACTATGTTCCATCTATGTTGCCTTGGTTTGGACTGATTTCAATAGATTATGTTTAGAAATAACCCTCCTAGCCCAGATAATCAATTTAGTTATGTCTTTAACCCCAATAGTCTGAAAGTCTACAGTAGGAATGGAGTTGAGTAGATTTATGGTATTTTGGGCCCATTCTGATGGTTTCTTTGCTAAAGTTTCATTCACAACAGTGCATCTGCTTCTAGATGTGATGGCTATGTTGTCCTTATCATTAATGAAATTCAAATATACTCTGAACTTGACAGCTTCACCAGCTATAGAGTCCTAGATGATATGTTTGGCCCCCTGCAACAGGCCTTTGCCTCTGAACCTCATCTTTAATTTATCTATTCTTTCCTGCAAGACTTCATTCTCCTTTTGAAATTGAGTCATTTTTTCATCCTTTGCTTGCATCTCCTGCTTCAATTTATATATGCTTCCTTTCAACCCTTTGATTTATCCTTCCTTTAAGCTAACTTGTGACATAGCCTAGACAAGTCCTTCAGTGTTTGACCCACATTATGTAGTAAGAGCTGCAACTACAACCTTGTTTAGCAATTTTGTCTGCTCTTGTGATCCTTTCACCTTTTCTCGTTCTAGCTGCAACACCCTAGCCTTGTAGTCCAATGCCTCCTGATGAAGTGTTTCATTTTCCTGTTCTAGAGCAACCAATTCTGATGTTTTTGGATGCTCTGTAGCAAACATTTTCAATTTCTTCTTTAGACTTTGAATTACTCTGTCCTTCTTATCCAATGAGGATTTCAGTCCTTGGGGTTATTCAGATTCCAATCTCTTGACCTGAGTCTTCCAAGCTATGCTAGATGTTTTTTCCTACCTCAACTGTCCTTCCAATTTCATTGCATAAGATAACAACTTTGAATTCTTCAAGCTTAAACTCAGGTAATCCGAATACAACATGTCACTGGTATTCTTATGGAATGTGACCTTGTCTAGAGCACTGATGTTGTCATATATTATCTTTATCTCTGAGACTTTGTCTTCATCTGCAACTGCAATGTTAAAGGTCCTATTTTCAACATCCCTCATTGTGAACAGAGAATATTTATGATGAGAAATACTTTCCACTTCAGGGACTAAATCCCTCATCTCACCCAGAGCTATGTTTCCCTTCTCAGCATATTGTTTTGCCAAATCTTCTTTAGATTGATAAACTACCTCAGATGTTCTATCAAAGATATATTTCTTGCTGCTAAAGGTTCTTGAACTACCTTCACTTTGAAGTTTGCTTTCCTTTTCAACCTCTATAGTGCTAGTACCACTTTCCACCATATTTAGCTTTACTTGTTCTCTGGGCTCTTCCTCTTCTAAATCCACTATATGTGGAGACTGTGTAATCTTCATCTTCTTTGGGGCATTTTGTTGGTCACTGAGGCCTAGGGCCTCTGAACTAATTCTCTTATTGTAGACACTTATCTTAGGAACTTTGACTATCAGTTTCTAAGAAGCTTGTTGTATTTGACTTTGTTGCAGGGTTGTCTCTACTTGTTGTGTTTGAGTTGGTTGCAAGATTGCTTCTGTATCAACACAGACTTCTAGATTTGCCAACTTATCAAAACCCTCAACTTGTTCATGCTCATAAGGGGCATGTTTGTTCATCAATCTTCTCTTGGATATGATTTGGTGTGGATCATATCTTCTTCCATGTAGTTGTGCAAAAAAAAACTCCTTGATCTTTGCTTGAACTTGAGATAAGCATGATCTGGATTTTACAATGAAGCAGCCAATGATAAAAGGGAACTTGAGGTTAGAGGCTTTGTGTAAATTCAGGAAGTTCTATGTCTCAGATACAATTCTTTGCTTGATAAATTCAATGGCAAAGATTCTAGGAGTTAGAAAAATAGGCAATAGGTAAGGGGATTCATGGCAACCATAAACCCAGATTACAGTTGAGTGCATGAATAGTACCCAATCCCCCGCTTTGTTCTCTGGATTTGGATGTAGATAGCTTCTCATGTCATCCAAAACTCTAGGTAGGTTGGTGTTGAAAATCAAACTATAAACTCTAGACATGACTTTGTTGATGAAGATAAGCAATGTAATCCTTTTTCATTCAGTTGACACAAATGTTTCTTCAAGAAATTCTCTCTTGTTGGTTTCCAGGAAAATTCTCAATAGATATGTGTAATATCTGAAATGTTTTAGAGAACGAAAATTCACTAGCTGTTTATGGATATTATTAGCTAGGAACTGATCAAAACTGATACGGATTGACAGACTAGATTCTAACTTAAAAAAGGTCAATAGGAAACCAAGCATGACTTCAACCACATATTTTTCATTGTCTAGACCTCAAACTTGACTCAATAGGGAGCAAACCCATTGGATTTCAATAACCATTATATTCACATTCATTGGCAAATACAGACCCACTAAAAAATGTTCAATCTTGATAATCATTTGTAAAAACAGGTCTCAGACCTTTGATGGACATTCTCTATATACCCTAATTAGCTTTTATTCATTGAAAGGTTCAGAAATTGTGGGAAAAGACTTTGGTATACCGAGGGACTCTCGAATTGACAGCCTCTCTACCCTACATATGACTTCAGACCCTCGTTTATTCACAACGACTCTTTCTTCATGAGCATATTGTTCGGCGCACCAACCTATAAACTCAGGAAACGGGAAAGAGATTTCAATGGCATAAGGGACTATGGTGGCTTGGACTGCTTCAAGGAACGGTATACATCTTCCTACTTTATCAGATAGATTTCTCCTGGACACAGAGATAGGAGCAATAGTGATTTCGGTATCAAAAACATATGAATCTCGGTCAATTAGGGCTTCTTCATTTGCCACAGGATCTTGTTTTGTTACTGAGGTTATGATAGGATCCATGGTTGTGATGAAAAATACCTGGAGACAAGCGACAATGACGTGAAGTTGGTGTACTTTTGAGCTGGAGGTGAAAGATGGTGGTCGCGCCAAGGTTCAAACGGTCTAGTGTTTGAAATAATAATAAAATAAATGACAAAATTCTCTTTTATACTTTTCCTCTTTTCAGGGGCATGGAAAAGCGGTTTGAGGCAACCCGCTTTTCATCCCAAAATTCACCTGGTCGTGCCACGTAGCCCCAAATGAAAACCATGGTTTAAATTTTGGCCCGCTCTCAAAAAATTAACCACCGTGAAACTTCTCCCCCCGAAATCATTCTCGGTCATTGATCATGAGAACTCGCAATCTGCAATGCATCAAGCCTGATCAACGTTGCGCTCCTACCAGATTTAGCCTCTCCCTGCCATATTTAGCCCCCTTCCTAGCTTATCAGGTTTCCAAACTGATTTAGCATCCCGCTAGATCCTGAAATCTCAAATTCACACAATAAAAATTTAATGGTGACTAACAAGGGTGTGGTTGTAGAGGTGCACTAGGAGGAGCTGGGGGCTGAGGTAAAGAAGCATGTCCACTAAGGTTCAAGTAACCAATTTTCATCATTTGATTAAATTCATCTGAATCGGCTTGAAAGTGGATAGAAAACCTCATCCTCTTGTGCCTCCCTTACTTCCAAAATACATTTGGAATTATGTCTCCCTTGAAGCTCATCTAATTTACCATTGTCATTTCAATTAGTCCAAAATCCTTAGAGTATAATACAAAACACGTCATAATAAACATCCAATACAAAACTTGTTAAATATGATTTAATTATGGCTCTAAATATAACATTGTAAATCAAGCATACAATGGATAAATGGAACAGTGTTAGTGTATGAAAGGGAAGAAAATCCAAAACTTAATAAAAGCACTTCTTTCCATTTCCAATTTCCATAAATTGAACTTTAAATCCTTTTGAATATATCTTTAAAAAAACTCATCTGATATGAGCAGTCTACAGTTCTTTTTAAACATGTTCTTTTTAAACATATGAATAGGGATGAGCATGAAAATGAAAATATATGATTGAAACAAATGATAAAGGGAGTATAATTTGTGAAAAGTGAACATATATAATGAGAGTAATGGGTGAGATTTAATGTTTAAAATTTAAACTCAGTGAACATTACTCTAGATGTATTTTAGACTTGTTCACTTTTCCATTACATAACCAATATAGTATCAACCAATCAGCATGTAACATTTTTGAGAAAATTTCCAAGTCATTCCTTATACCAATCACTATGTTTACAAACCATAGTTGTCATGAACTACAAATTTTAATCATTTACTATCATCACAATATGTGACAAGTAAAAGTTTTCAAAATTGTGTTATGAACAGAGTTTGAAACCATCAAATTAACCTGCTATAAATGCAACCCAAAAATATGCCAATCTTTCCAAGTATTCCACACATTATTGAAAATTTATGTGAGGAATACAATATCCATGTGTAACATGTTTGCAATAGCTATATTTAAACTCTAAATGTTAATCCTTTGTTTTTTTTTTCTTTTAAAAAAATGTACATTATAGCAGCATCAATTCCACGTCATACCCAAATTTCACCACGTTGTCAAAATGTCATATAACATAAACCAATTTCATTTGTTGATATGGACATTCTTCATAAATGTGGCAACTCATGGTTTTGAACTGTGGGTTTTTAAAAGAATGGAGACTGACATAAGAGTAAAAGAATGCCATATGACCCATATACTTGAGTTTCCCTGCCAAGAAGGCCAAGAGGAAGGATAGCACGCAACCATGGGTTCATAAATTTAGGAAGAAATTATTTCGACAGGAAGAAACTAATGTCGAGCTTGGAATTAATTATTTCCTCAATAAAACAAAAGACTTGACACGGATAAACTTCTTGTGATAAATTCATAAAAACCCAAGTCAAAACTCTGTACATACGAACAACCATCATTCACGGGTTTAACCCATAATTTTTTTTACAACCAAACTCACAAAAAACCCTTCCAGAATATTTTATAAGAAACGGAAAGTGATAGTATGAACAAATGACACAAAAGACCGATCCAACGAGATACGCCCGCATTAAGAACTCGTCGTCAAACTCCAGAAAATGTTCGGAACAAAAAAGAATACAACACCGCATTCCCCGAAGATCGAGAAGCAAGAGCCCGTTAACCCATAATTTTTTCTACAACCAAACTCACAAAAAACCCTTCCAGAATATTTTATAAGAAACGGAAAGTGATAGTATGAACAAATGACAGCAGTGAGCATACAAGAACAATGTAGAACCATAACATTTATTGTAATTTGAAAACCTGGAAAACACATTCAACAACAATAAGATTCATTAAGTTGTTTTATCTCTTTCGATTCCACAAAATAATTGGTTATGGGTGAAAGACAGGGAAAGAAAACATCTACACTCGCTACCAGTTAACCAGAGCCAAAATTATTCATTTAATAACAAGTTAACTTGCAAGGAAATGCTCAAGAGCTGTGTGAGTACTTACCTCATCTTAGTGGTCAATTTATGCCAATTCTCATAGCTTTGAAATGGTTGCAACAACGAATAACAAGGGTATCTTCTTGAGCCAAAGAACAACTCTCTCCACATTCCTAACCAAAAACATCAAATGATGAGAACCCTAGAGATATCCAAGGTGATAAAGTACAGGCCTAGTGGCATTCATACCCATGTCAATTCAAAATTAATGCATGGTCGATGTAGTAGCCAACTCAAAGCCCATACACTTCCACTACCATATCAAACCCAATATCAAATATCATAATGTGTCATTACCTTATGATTCCAATTCCCCATATAAAAAACAATGCATGTTCATTAATAACCTTCACAAACATCATCCAAACCAACAACTTATATCATAGCGCATGTATTCTATAATGTGAATGTTATTTATTCATAGGTTATCACCAATTGCATGTTGGATCGAATCCATTATGATGAAAATACTAGACTTGTAACTCATGAAAGTGCCCATAATATACTTTAAATATTATGTGTATGTCACAGTTCTAATGTCTAATGAATTGAGAAAGCTTATATGTTCATCAAAGGTAAAATTCCATGCAACCTTTATGCTGGGCAAGTCTATATGTACCACTATATATGATTTGAGAAATACAACCTACTAACCCAAAGCTTGTTATACCAAACAAATACCATGATTTTGCATGCATATTGAATTGCAAAACTTTAAATGACATTGAGTGTAGTGAGCATATAAGCATGTAAAAAAATGATCATAACTCCATATATACCAAGCCAAATTGTTCTCCAAAAAATAGATTCTTTGATACCATGCTCAATGATGCCAATCCATAATAATGCAATGTCATAATGCTGATAAGGTAAATGCCAAATAATTTTAGTGCATTTTCCTAGGGAACCCTACCTATTTTAGTTATTAAAAATATATATATAGTTTATAGGCTTCATAACTCTTTGTGAGATCTTGTGGTAGGTGATGAATCATGAGTCAACACTACTTTTGTAATGTACCCAACACCCATGTTGAGTCTTGTCACTCAGAAAATGACATAGGCTGCTAGAATGAAGTTAAAAATGTCGCATACATATAACAGGAAACCAAGGGTCAACAACCCCATAAAATTACAACAATACAATATGTTAATTTACCCATGCATCTACAACATTTATAAAAACATGAATGCACCCAATATGTACACAACAAACATACTGCATTAAATAATCAATTTACACAGCGGAATAATCATAATAAAACTGTGTAGCATACCCAACACCCATGTTGAATCCCGTCACTCAGAAAATGACTTGGCCTACTATAATAAAGTTAAAAACACCCCGTACATATACAAAAAACCAAGCGTCAACAGGCCCATAAAATTACAACAATGTGATATGTTGATTTACCCACACATCGACAACATTCATAAAATGTTGGCCCCTTGGTTATGGAAGGAAGCGAAGAACAAGGAATAAAAGGTGAAATGCGCACTTCACGAAAGACACAGTCACTGTCACTGGGTCGAAGTGAGAAAAAGAGAAGAAAAGATGAAGCGAAGTATGGAAAAACAAGTTGTTGGACGAGAAGGTCAAGGTTGACAGATCAGCAAGGAAGAGGGATCGAGGACAACTCAGAAAGCGAGGAAAAGACACCTTTGGATGCTTTGGAGCACCGCGCGAGAAGGAAGGAAAGACAGGCCGGTGAAGCTCGGAAAAAGCGAGTCAAATTGACCTAGATTTTTAAACACCTAGCGTTTGGGTATCTAGATTTTTGGCACCTAGGTTTCGACCTAAGGCTGTCGGTGAGGTATTGTAATGTATAAATAAGGGTCAAGAGGACCTGGGTCGGGTCGGTACAATATTGTTGTTGATCTAGCTATCGTATTTTTTAAAGGATCATTGTATTGAGAGAAAGAAGTGTTGAGAGAGAGAAAGCCTTATGGTATTGTAAGATCTTATGTTGTGTGTGAAGGTCAAGTCCTGCAGTTGGGTGTGCAGGAAGGGGAGAGAAAGAGAGAGAAGAAATGAGGATCTACTAGCTGAGAGAACAAATAAGAACTGTATGCTTTATCTTAATAAATCATAAGCCAGTTCTGTGGACGTAGCCCTAGAGAGAGGGTGAACCACGTACATCTTGTGTAGTGTGTGTGGTTGATGCTTTGATCTCAGCCATTGTTATATTATTATTTGAATTGTTGTATTAGATCAGATCTATGAAATGTGCAAGGTAGATCTATCTTGATAAGTGATAGATTCATGTTGTGTTGATGTTGTAATAGATCCACTTGATATTCCCCTGGTTGTAGACATCTATGTCCTGCAACCCCCTCATAGCTGCTTCGGGTGAGACTGCATCTGCTTTGCAGGTGTTGCCAAAAGGGCTAGTAGCTAGGGCTTGTTGGTGCGCTCTTGGAGTTGAACCCTGGGTCTGCCCCTGTGCCAACAAATGGTTCTGTTGCCAGGACCAGAATATTCTTGAGGGAATGTCAAGGTGGTTCCCATCGAAGACAAAAACTCAAAAGTGGATAGAGGATCAAGAGAAGGACTTCGTTGAATCCTAGAAAAAGAACCCTAATCTTAGTACAGAAGAGTGGTTGGAGAAATATATCTTTACCGACATTCACAAGATATTCTTCGGAGGGATCCATCAAGAGCTATATGAGTGGTTAGCTAGGTTAGCAGATACCCAGTTCGAGATAAGACCTAGATCTCCTATAGTTTGTACATTGGTGTTGATCTAGAAGGTTAAAAGGGTTGATAATGTTGTATCCAAAGCAGTATATCACTGGTTTGATAGTACCATTGGAGGGTATATCAACGAGTTTGTTGTTGACAAAGTAGAGTCATACAGCCAAGATGAAAGATATTTCTTTAAAGGACCCAGAGGAAAATTTTTACAATTCCTGAAGTTGAGACTCAAGATATTGTTGCATGAGAAGAACATCTTGAAGATACAGTAGATCGAGAAGATTTGAAAAGGCTAATGTTCAATAATTTGGACAGCGACAGTGACACAGAAGTTGGACATACGCGCAATGGGAGAGTATTCTGAGGGGTTCACCTTGAGAACTTGTTTAAGAAAAACTACGGGGAAGAGGGTTTCTATAGTGGAGAAGAGGTAGATCTGGCAGATGAAGAACATTCAGAACCCACTAGAGCAGAGGAAGGGGACATTGAAGAACTTCGCTGAAATGAGCCAGAAACCTCAGGAACTGCACAGGCTACTGAAGTAAGTAATATCAATCCTCCTGTTGTTTTAGAAACGCTAAGTAATCAGAACATTCCAAATCACCAGAGTCTGTAGAGCACTATTACTGGTAGTTCGGCATCCACTCAGACAGGAAACCTAAGCAACTTCATGGCAGACGAGATGAGGCTCCCTATCTTTAGAGGAGATGGATCTGAAGATCCTGATCAACATTGGTTCCTGTGTGAGGCCATATGGAACATTAAAAATATTACCGATGAAGCTGTTAAAAGAAACCAGTTTAGCACTACACTGAGAGACCGCGCGTTGAGCTAGTACATGAATCTTGTCCAAGGACTTGCGCAGCCTAAGCCATTGAATGAGATCAAGAATGTGTTGATTACAGAGTTTAAGAAACCTAAGTCAGAGTCCCAATGTATTACAGAGATGAAAGAGATCAAGTAGAAGGTAATTGAACCTGTTTGGGAGTTCGACCATAGATTCAAGACCCTAACAGGAAGATTGACTTTTAAGATCCCAGATGAGTAGAACAAGGAATGGTTCATCGTTGCCCTGTTACCACATATCATATTTCCCTTGATGCAGTATAAGATTGCTTCGTAGGAAGAAGCATTAGAGATCGCCATGAAGCTTGAATCAGCCCCTATGGGAGAATCCGGGTCAGGTATGAGTTAGATCTTGAGTCAGCTAACTAGTTTGTCTCTACAGGTCGAAGACATGAAGAAGGACAAGGGAAAAGACAAAAGAGAAGGCATCTGGTGTGTCAGATGTAGATCAGAAGGTCATGACAAGGAACACTGCCCTCTATTGAATGAATACTTGGCTTCTAGAGCTCCGAGCCCCTTGAAGCAAGTCACCTTACCTTGGTGCGAAGTATGCAGAAATTGGCATCGTCCTGGTGAGTGCTATTACATGCAGAAATATGTTTAGACACCCAAAAACTTGTATTGCACATTCTGTAAATCAGTAGGGAATGACGATCGAGATTGCATAGCTTATGATCTCATGCATGAAAGATCGAGAGATATATATAATATCCAAGGCGAAGTATGATGCAGGAGCATCTCCCACGTCAAGCGAGCCAGCGCGAAAGCGGAAGACGGCTGGAAGGCGTCCAACACAAATTTTTGAAAACACCTTGAAACTGTTGCACGAACATTAATGAGGAAATTTAATGAAGCGCACTTGTATATTGTAATCAGACCTTGAGCGCCCCACTCTCGTCTGAAGTAGATAGAGGCATTTATGTTGAGATGAAATAGGTAGATAGAATTTAATATTAGATTAGACAGTTTTAGAAAGAAAGAGGGAAACGGGATATAGACACCCTCATTGTGCATTTGTATGATTATTGAAGCCGGAAGAGCATAGAAGAGAAGCAGAGAGCTGTGGAAGAACACCCATGTACAGAGTTTGAATTAATAGAAGAAGTTGATTCAAATCCATGGTTTTGTGTTTGTTCTCTGTGCATGTATGTTGAATGCTATGCTCATGAGTATTTACTTCCTGTTATGCATTTTTTTTACATGCTATGTATGAATGATTTCTTACTGAGTGTTTGAAATCTGAGAAAGGAAGTAGAAGAAATGAGTTTCAATTGTTTCTCTATCTGAGCAAGGATTCCTGGAAGGAGTGTAGTTGAAGTCGTCCGCAAGGAGTGCGTTGACAGAAGGCTCAGGTAGTTTAACTCTTGTTCTCATTCACCCAGAAGTGAAATTGGGTTATAGGAGTCGTGCAAGGAGTGCGTAGGCTAAGGAAAGTCTCAGTTGTGGATCTGAGTGGAGTAATGAAGGACTGCTGCTGCAGGAGTGCGTAGAGTCGAAGGTATTCAGCACTTGGAGGTGTCTGAGAGTTGTTGTAAGGAGTGCGTGCAAGAATATTCTCTAAGACTCAAAGTCGTGAGAAAGCTCAGGAAGGATAGGGCCTTCAAGTAGTTGAAGAACAGTGAAGGAAAGTTACGACTGGAAGTGTCTAGGAGGTGTCTTGAGGGGTGCGCAAGGGGAACGTTTGGTTCGCGCACAGAGTCCCCAAGGGGGGGACAAACAGTCAGGAATCAATGGGGAGGATTAGCGAAACCCCTCCAGCCGTTAGATCTGCCAGAGAAGCGAGGAGGATACGGTTATGTCCGGGGTTTAATCTCAAGGGATTGTGGACCATCAGATCTGCACATAGTCACCCGTCAACCGTCCAATTTGGCAGGAGTTGCATAGGGTTTAAGCCTTCATGAGCAGAGGGAAACCCCTGAGAAGACATCAGGGATTTGGTCATCGGGGTTCATACAAATAAAGTGGTTAGACTTTGCGTTTGGGCGAAGTCCGAGGTTCGATCTGAACCGTCCATCATTTGGGACGCGTGTCGGAAGATCTGACGAAGTCGAAGTTCGGCGTATCGGAGGTCCTGAGGACCGGATACTCTTACAGCTCGGAATCGCGAATTTCGATTCTCCGACAAGAGGAGAGCGCCGTGTGGGACCCAATTGACGTCATTTCGTCAGAACGAGGCATCAAAGATTTGAAGTCGCAAAGGCCGAGAGCATATCAAGGCCGTTTATCTCTAAGGGACGCATGGGCGAGATCGAAGCCGTCGGGAAATTCCCCGAAAGGAAAAGACAATTGTCGAGGAATCGACATTCGTGAGATCGGGGAAAACGGAAGTAAAAGTACTTCTGCATTATAAGTCGCGAAATCCCGAGGAAGACCTAGAGCCGTTGATCCTAATAAACGATCACGACCGTTGATTTTGTTTACGGAGGAAAGGCTTTCAGGGACGTTGCATCGAGAATCGGGGATCCGGGGAATAAGGACTCACATACACCTCAACATCAGAAACCCAAAAATCCCGATAAGGTATATGACTGCGGTCATATAAGGGGAGGTCGCGTGGACTAAAGGCTTAGCCCGGGAGGCTAAGAAAGCAGGGGAGCGTATCGGTATATCGGGGATCGGGGGCGAGTTGTTTTGGACATCGCAAGTGCCGAAATCCCGATAGGAGGAACCCCGATAGAAAAGTAAAAGTTCAACGTTGACTTACATCGGATTTCGGAGAATCGCATGACCACAGGACTCACGAAGTCGCGAAGTCTGATTTCCCGATAAAAGAAAGGGAGATCCTGTGAGAGAGTTGTTGTGGGTGAAAATTTCTCGATAGGAAAATAGAAGAACCTTTCAGTTCTTCGGGTCGAGGAAGGAGGAAATATCCTGTGAGCGGATGTGCCTTGTGAGCGCGCCTGCGTCAAAGTACATCAAGAAGGAAACACTACGCAATATAACTCCCCAGGAAGAGGAAACTTCAATCCTCACAGTGGATACAAAGGACAAGGACGAGGAGGAGGAATGGGCCAAGGTAGAGGACAAATAATTTGTTATAACTGCACGCAGCCCGGACATCTAGGAAGGGACTTTCAAAACCCTTGCACCACTTGCAGTTATTGCAACTTCTTCGAGCATGTCATTGAGGACTTCCTTGTGCTGCTAGCCAAGCTTCAGGAAAGACGAAGACCCCAGCAGAACCCACAAGTGCAATTTATCTATGCTTAACCTCATGGAGCAGACCCTAGAGTCGATGTTATCACTCGAGGAGGGGATGCCATAGGAGATGATAGAATTACCCAAGGAAAGAACGCATAAGACGTAGGTATCATGAAAGCTACAGAGAAGACCCAAAATTTTGATGCGAAGAAAGAAAGACAAATCTTTGAGGAAGAAAGGCAATAGTTCAAAGCAGGTCAAGGTTCTTCCACCAAGACACGACCAGAAATCATAGAATATGGGATGCCTCATGCATTTGATCAGTCTGTTTTTCCAAAAGGAGAAAAGAGGTTAGTAAGCTCATTGAATTTTTATACACTTGAAATAAGTTGATTCAGGATGAGAACGATGTGCAAGAACTACAAAACTTAATCAGGCAGTATGAGCTAGGGAAGATAGACCCCTTACTGAATAGGGTAGTACACCAAATTGGTACGAAGAGAAGGACAAATAAAGAATTACATTTGAATTCTCAAATAGGAGAGTATGATATAGACTATGTGGTCCTCGACTTAGGGTCGGACGTCAATGTCATGATGAAACAAACTTGGGCACTAATGGGAAAACCGAGTTTGATCTATTCCCCTATCAGACTTAGGATGGATAATCAGCAAGCTGTCAGCCCATTTGGACGATTGGAGCATGTCCCTGTGGACATCGACGGAGTTAGAACCTTTGCAGATTTTGGGGTAATTGAAATTGTTGATGATAGCTTCCCTTACCCTACATTGCTAGGAATTGATTGGGCCTTCAACAATTCCACTGTTGTGGATTTGAAGAAAAGACGTATGACATTTGAAAGAGATGGCCTTAGGGTAATTGTACCCTTAGATCTAGATGAAGGTCTGTGATACACAAAGCCCATCAGAGAAGAAGACCACGCATACGAATTGGAAAACATCTACAAACTAACAGCCAGATAGCAAGATTACATCAACCCTACAACCGATGGGAATCTAAGCTGGCGAAGCAACATCGCATGTTCATCAGATTCAGAAGAAGCACTAGAGAACTAGCAGAACCAGATGCATGAAGTATCTACCAGAAGATGTGCCAGATTAACCAGAGAAGTCCGTTGGATCGGCACATTAGTAAGTAGATTACCCACATTTGATGGTATGAATCCATTAGAGGCCTTCTTGCTAGACTTCAAAGCAAGTGTACCAACACAACAGAGACTGTTGGCCATGGATGAGGCCCTGAAAGCTACACCAGCAAGATGGTGGGGGACACATGAAAGAAATATTACAGACTGGACACAATGTTGAACTTTAATGACAACACGGTTCTCAGCACAAGCAGTAAGTTATGAAGTAAGGTATACAGGTCGAAGTTGCCCAAAAGACCATGTGCAAAGCTGCGAAGAGGCATGGAGTGACATTGTGCGAGAACAATGGGTGCATAGATTCGTCAACACGTTGGACAGGACCCCAATCAACTGGCACCTTCAAGCGGAGCTGCGCCTCGCCACTACAGATTGGGAAGGTATGATTCAGAATTTTGTAACCATCTTTTTATTTAAAAGTGAATATCCTTTAATAGACCAAGCATTACAGATTGTGAGAAAGAAGGTAGTCGAGAAGACATCTATCCTCCCTATGGAACAAGAAGAGGACGAATGGACTGTGCCCCTCTAGAAATTGCAAAGCTCCTATAACATCAATGTCGATGACGATGATGATCCCGGGAAGATGAACATCGCAGAAACAGAAGGCCAAAGAACTGTGGAAGGACTGGGAGTTGAGCTACCATTTATTGGTCATCCAATCAATATTTAAAAAGTCAACATTGGGACAGAGGAAATACCAAAGCTTGCCAATGTTGGAGATTATTGGGATGTTGCTACCATTGACAAGATTACATAGTTACTGCATGAGTATCAGGACTTGTTTCTGACCAAGTTCACTGATATAAAGGGTATCAAAGGTCCTATGGGAGAGATGAGGATCCCTTTAAGACCAGGTGTGAAGCCAGTCAAGCAAATACCCTACAGATTGGACCCGAAATACAAGGAAAAATTGAAGATTGAGCTCGACAGAATGCTGGAAGAAGGGATTATTGAACCTGTCGAAGAGTCGGAGTGGATTAGACCTATGGTCGTGCAAGACAAGAAGACAGGAGAAATAAGGATATGTGTGGACCTAAAGAAGTTGAATGATTCATGTCTGCATGACCCTTTCTCTACACCATTCACTGATGAAGTATTAGACAATGTGGGAGGCTAAGAGATATATTCTTTTACAGATGGATTTTCAGAATACCATCAGATCTGGATTGCTAAGGAGGACCACCACAAGACCAGATTTTCCATAGAATGGGGATCCTACCAATATACAATGATGCCATTTGGACTGAATAATTCCCCAACCATCTTTTCCAAGGTGGTGGTCGAAGCGTTCAAAGAATTTTTGCATAAATTTTTAGAAGCATATTTTGATGACTGGACTGTGTTTAGTTTGTTGAAAAATCATATTGAATGTATAAGGATAATGTTGGATAAATGCAGGTAGTGTCAAATTGATTTGAATCTGAAGAAGTGCATCTTCTTCTCACCATTTGGAGTGTTATTAGGCCATATTGTATGCAAGCAAGGATTGTTGGTTGATCCATCTAAAATTGCAATTTCCCACCCCCTACTTCAGTCAAACAACTGCGCACTGTGCTAGGACATATTGGCTATTACAGGAAATCCATTAAAGGATGTACCCAAATCAAATTACCGATGGAGAAGCTATTGAAGAAGGATTTTCAGTTTGGTTCGATAGAGGAATGCTAGTAGAGCTTCAACACGCTGAAACAGAAGATGGTCACTGCGCCCATTCTGGTTTTTTCGGATTTGAGCAAACAGTTTCATGTCCACGTCGATGTGTCTTCTATTGCATTAGGACAAGTATCGGCACAACCGGGAGAAGGGGATATCGACCATCTGTTGGATTTTGCTAGTAGGAAGCTATCTACAGCTGAAATTAATTACACCACTATAGAGAGAGAAGGATTAGCCATGGTGTATGCATTGCAAAAATTCTGCCACTACTTGTTGGGAGGACACTTTAAAATGTTTACAAATCACTCTGCACTGAAGTACCTGGTCAAAAAACCGGTGTTGGGGGGAATAATATGCATATGGCTTATGTTGTTTCAAGAATATGATTTTGAAATCATAGTTAAGCCAGGAAGAATGAACAAAGGCCCTGACCACCTGTCGAGGTTGGAACATGGAGAAGAACCCACCAATTTGGAGGATACACTGTCGGATGCACAGCTACTCGCCATTAGAAATATTGATGACCAGTTCACAGACATAGTCCAGTTTCTGTCAACAGGAATGGCACCTAGTGAGTACATGATTCCCCAAAAGAAACAACTAGTGGTGCGTGCTGCAGACTTTTCACTGATAGCTAGTCATCTATACAAAATGGGACCTAATGAGATACTAAGGAGATGCATTATGGAGACAGAGCGACCATTGATCCTTGTAGAAGCTCATGAAGGCATCGCAAGAGGACAGTATGCAGGAAGAGCAACTGCGCAGAAGGTTCTGAGAGTTGGCGTTTGGTGGCCTACCTTACACAGAGATGCTAAAGATTATGACAGAGCTTGTGGTGTATGCCAGAGAGTTGGAAAACCATCCATACGAGATGAAATTCCATTAGCACCACAGTTGACCCTACAAGCATTTGAAAAATGGTCCATTGACTTCATGGGACACATAAACCCACCAAGAAAGCGCACAGGAGCAAGATACATCATTACTGCAACATAATACTTAACCAGATGGGTTGAAGCCAGAGCAGTAAAAGACTATAGTGCAACCACAGCTGCACGTTTTATATTTGATGACATAATAACTAGGTTTGTATGCCCTAAGATACTTATGAGCGATCAAGGCACACACTTCATCAATAAGACAGTTGAAGCCCTGACTGAAGAATTTGCAGTCCACCATCAGAAGAGTACACCTTACCATCCACAAGCAAATGGGACAGTTGAAGCATTCAACGAGATCTTGGAGACCGCACTGACAAAGATTTGCAGTGTGAACAGGGATGACTGGGATTTAAGAGTACCTACAGTACTATGGGCCTATAGAACCACTTGCAAGAAATTAACAATGCAGACCCATTTCAAATTGGTTTATGGCCTTGAAGTTGTTGTCCCGATGGAATACTTGGTACCAAGCTTAAGGATTGTTGTGTTTACAGACATGGATGATACTGGTGTTGTTAGCGAGAGGCTTGCACAGTTGGTTAAATTGGAAGAAGACATATTCATTGTAGGATTCCACCAACAGGTTCAGAAGGAACGAGAGAAGGCATATCATGACAGGCACATCAAGAAGAAGGCATTCAAGCAAGGTGATTTAATACTTGTGTATGACAGTAAATTCCTAAAACAACCTGGGAAGTTTAGAAAGCATTGGCTTAGACCATATGAGATTGCCTATATTACAAAAGGAGGAGTTGTGCAATTAAAAACATTGAAAGGAGAATGGAAGGAAGGATTGGTAAATGGGAGTCGGCTGAATTTGTACTATGACAACCAGTTGCCTCGCATCTCTCAGTAAAAATAGCAGGAAAAGGGTCTAGGTACCAAGTGCAATTGAAACTAGGTACCAGATGCAGAAACAACAGTCTGCACAAGGAGGGATAGGAGGTATCAAGTAGAAGCAAAGGTTTCACTGCGCAGTCTAAGGATACAAAGGAATCAAATCTGAAGTGCCTCGGGAAAAGTCACAGGTGAGTGTTGGGGGCCTGTTGGTCCTTGGTTATGGAAGTAAGTGAAGAAAAAGGAAGAAAAGGTGAAATGTGCACTTCACGAAAGACACAGTGACTGTCACTGGGTCGAAGTGAGCAAAAGAGTAGAAAAGATGAAGCGAATTATGGAAAATCAAGTTGTTAGATGAGAAGGTCAAGGTTGACAGATCAACAAGGAAGAGGGATCGAGGACAACTTAGAAAGTGGGGAAAATCCACCTTTGGATGCTTTAGAGCACCACACGACAAGAAAGGAAAGACAGGCCAGCGAAGACCGAAAAAAGCGGGTCAAATTGACCTAGGGTTTTGGCACCTAGGTTTCGACCTAAGGCTATCGGTGAGGTATTGTAATGTATAAATAAGGGTCAAGAGGACCTGGGTCGGGTCAATACAATATTGTTGTTGATCTAGCTATAGTATTGTGTAAGGGATCATTGTATTGAGAGAGATAAGTGTTGAGAGAGAGAAATCCTTCTAGTATTGTAAGATCTTATGTTGTGTGTGAAGGTCAAGTCCTGCAGATGGGTGCGCAGGAAGGGGAGAGAAAGAGAGAGAAGAAAGGAGGATCTGCTAGCTGAGAGCATAGATAAGAACTGTATGCTTTATCTTAATAAATCATAAGCCAGTTATGTGGACGTATCCCTAGAGAGAGGGTGAACCACGTACATCTTATGTAGTATGTGTGGTTGATGCTTTGATCTCAGCCACTGTTATATTGTTATTTTCATTGTTGTATTAGATCGGATCTATGAAATGTGCAGGGTAGATCTAGCTTGACAAGTGATATATGCATGTTGTGTTGTTGTTGTAATAGATCCACTTGATATTCCCCTGGTTGTAGACATATTTGTCCTGCAACCCCCTCATAGTTGCTTCGGGTGAGACTGCATCTGCTTCGCAGGTGTTGTCAAAAGGGCTAGTAGCTAGGGCTTGTTGGTGCACTCTTGGAGCTGAACCCTGGTTTTGCCCCTGTGACAAAATGAAAACATGAATGCACCCAGTATGTACATAAAGAACATACAACATTCAACAAGCAATTTACACATTGGAATAATCATCATAAAACAACAAAACACGTATCTCTTTATAAATATAATCCAATTGGTTGTATACAAAGGATGAACCTACCAGCCATAGACATTGTTGTTCCAAATCTCAACAGTGGGTCAACCCCAAGCTGAGCTATGATTCCACAAGGAGATACGGCCCTCTAGTTGTCCACTCTCCACACACAGCATCCCCAAACCCAAGTTCCAAACTCCAACAGTAGTTCCAATCCACCAACTCTCTTCCCCACAACCTGCACAACCCAAGAAATGTACCCCCTTCACTTATCACAGTCATTCGGGCTAAACCGTTTTTTTATCATGGCTTCCAGTCCACTAGGTTGGCCAGTAATCTCTTAGTTGGGGACTTCAAGAACTCTCAGCTTCTTTAGGAGTGTTCACAATAGCCTTCACAAGGCTCTTGATCCATTTCCTTGATAGGAAATGCACTACAGGCTCGCAACATGTTTTATAAGCATCCAAGCCTCATTTATAGCATAACACATAGCCAAACAATGGTTTCCTTCAAGCATAGCATGGTTTATTCTCTTCCTAGCATTTTGTTCTTCCTTTGCTTCCCAAAATATGCATGCAAAAATTGTCCCATTTTTCCATACGAATTTCCTTCTTCTCCCTTGCTTGCTTGACTCATAATCTTCCCAAAGATGATTGTACTTCATCCCCATGCTCCCCAATAACTAAAGGATGTGAATCCTCACACCTACCCTTTTATATGAGTTTAATGATTCCCTTGGGAACACTCAACAATGAAATAAAAGGTTTACACAATGATAATAAATTCAAGAATGTGGTTTGGATTAATACCCATGAATAAAATCCCCCTTGGACCCCTCTCTCTCTTGTGGAATCATGCATTGTTTTTATCCCTCTTGTATCACAGCTAGTGATCACTACTTTTATTAATCATTCCAATGTTCATAATATACAATTTCGCCCCAGGCCATATTAATCAATATGGGCTCTTTTCCCCAAACACAATGACTCACCAACCTAATTCACATTTATACAATTACATTACAATTTGTTGGGATTAAAATTGTGTATGTTACATTTCCCTATGTCTTACTTGTGCATTCCCCTTAGTATACAATGCCATACAGTGTTCATACAATTACAATGCTAGGCTCTCCAACCTTTAATCAACATATAAGATCTTCAGCCTAATTTCACCCAGACATTCTAGCCTAAATAAAATACATAGGCACTATGGCTCCAAAAATCATAAATACATAGGATCGTCATCCCCAAGACATAGGTACACAATCCACTGATATTCTCCTACAACTATCTCAATTTCCACCAGATCTCTTCCACCAACCTTTCCAACCCAAGGAATTTACCCCCTTCATTGCTCTCAGTCCATCGAGTTGTACCATTATTTTATCAAGGGTGACCCAAGGAACATGTCCCTTCACTGCTCTTTGTCCATGGGGTTGAACCATTCATTTATTAGGGTCTTTCAAGCACAGGAGATCAGGAATATCACTATTGGGAACTCAAGGGAGATCAATGCTAGGAAAAATAACCAGAAGCAACCTTATTGTTGCAGTGCAAATCACACAGGATTTCACTCTTTAGGCCTGGAAACTGTTGATGTTTGGACAACATCGAGAAGAAATTCTCTTAGAATAATAATTAATAATATGATTATTGATTATTAAATATCATCTATAATAAAGTAAATGATAATAATAAATAGTTATTGATTATTCAAGGGACGCATCCTTTCATGGATGGTCACCAAATGTTCCCTATATATGCAACACTCATCATTGTAATAATATATCGAATATATCTCATATGAAGAAAAACAACAAGGTACCAAGGTAGGACTTGGGCTAACTCCCTCACAAGAGGGCCCAAGATCCTGAAATAAGGTTGTTTCTTGTTTTAGTTGTGTGAATTCTTCGATCTTGAATTCTCTTCTTCAACTTGGGTCCTCGACCCCCCATCATAGTATGATGTGTTTAAAGATGGAGTGGATATTGTATCCATATCAATTGGAGTTCAGTCTTGCAATCAGGTCGATTTTCTGAAGGATTCAATAGCCATAGGAGCATTTCATGCTACTCAAAAAGGAATTATTGTTGTATCCTCTGCGGGAAACGAGGGAATTGATTCTCAAACAATCATCAATGTTGTGTCATGGATATTTACGGTTGGAGCAACCTCAATCGACCAATAATTCCTATCAAACATTGTGTTGGGAAATGGGTAAGGGAATCACCATGTCGAATCTCAGCCACTCGGTCGTGCACCCGCTTGTGTACACTAGAATCATTCCTGACAAGTCCATTTATCCAGTAGCCACAAGAAATTATCTTCTAGATTCCTCAGATGCAATCAAAGTGAAAGGAAACGTTGTAGTCTCTATAGTGAATGTCACAACTGCATCGAGGTATATCATGAAAATAGCAGTCCAGGATGTGGGAGGCATAGTCATGGTCATTGTGGACGATATACAGATATTTGAAGCATTTGATTACGATACCTTTCCAACGACTGCAGTAAGTAAAATGTCTGCAATGAAGATATTTTTTTACATAAAATCAACCAGAGGTGGTCACAAATTACAATCCTACTCCTGTTATTGCATATTTTTCGTCAAGAGGACTTGGAGGGTTGACCCAGAACATTCTCAAGCCAGACATGAGCACGCCAGGTGTGAATAAGACTTGCAGCTTAGCCTTTCCTATGCCATGTGAGGTGGCTAGGTGTGAATGAGGCTATGGTCGTAGTCTTGCCTACGTCATGGGAGGTGGCTAGGTGTGAATAACACTACTGGGAGAGGAGAAACATCACAACATGGTCATGGAGACTATGGAAGTGATTGTGTACCAGTGGAAAACATGTTAGTAGCTATGTGCTACTAGTGGATTGCTACGTAGTCGTGAGACTATGTCAGTGATTGTGTACCACTGGACAATAGTTGTGTACTACTATGACATGGAAACAGTTGTGTACTATTGGATGACATTGCAGTAGTTGTGTGATACAGGTTGATTGCAGCACAGTCATAAAGAATGTGGCAGATGATTTGAGCTACCGATGGCATGGTAGTACCAATATGCTACTAGTGAATTGCAGGGTAATCAGTGGATTACTATATGCAGGAACCAAGACATTGGTTTCATGAGGAAAACTCAATATGTATTTGTGGACATTATTTCCATAAGGTAACCTTGATATGTCTTAGACATGTGTTCCATGAGGGAACCATGAGATGTCTAGTATGGACATAGTTCATGAGTGATCTGAGACATTGGTTTCATGAGGGAAACTCGATATATAAAATATGGTCCAAGATGACTTACATTATAAACATTTACCTATGTTTCTGTGGGAAAAGGCATCCATGACTGCAGTGTATGTTCATAACAGAAGTCCTCATAATACTTTGAGGAACATGACGCCCGAGGAGGCCTTCACCGAGGTGAAGCATGAGGTTGGACACTTCAGGATATTTGGGATATCCAATATACATTCATGTACCTAAGGAGAAAAGGATCAAGCTAGACCCTTCAGGCAGAAAGGGTACATTTGTGGGGTACAGTGAGTCTTCGAAGGAATATCGGATCTACATCCCCGGTCAGAGATAGATTGAAGTGAGCAGAGATGTTACCTTTGAGGAGGAGGTATCCTTTAAGATATCTAGAGGGTGTCACATGGATATTCATAAAATTGATCCAATTGATCCTGTTGATCCTGTAGCTCCAGTTGATGTTCCCAGATATATTGCAGTAAGTCAGAAGAGACCTACATGGTCTCATCATACTCTACAGGAGGAAGAAGGATATGCAGTTCCTCGTGGTACCTTCCGAGTGAGAAAGAGACCTTGGAGATATTCATGTTATGCCACATATATGAGCCACATCATTCATTTTGAGCCTTCTTGTTATGAGGAGGCATCTAGTCATCCAATATGGAGAGATGTCATGATGGAGGAGTATCAATCCATGATGAAGAATGATGTGTGGGATTTTTTTTCGAGACCTGAGGGGAATTCTGTAGTGACTTCCAAATGGATAGACAAGATCACACACATAGTTGTTGGGAGCATCGAGAGGCACAAAATGAGATTTGTTGCTAGAGGATTCTCTCATGTGGAGGCAATAGAATATGAGGAGACATTTTCTCATGTTGCTCGATACACATCTATCTAGATGATTATTTACCCTGCAACATCCATGGGTTAGAGAGTACATTAGATGGATGTAAAGACAACCTTTCTTAATGGAGAGATTGAGGAAGAATTATACATTGAGCAGCCAGATGGTTTCGTGATACATGAGAAGGAGTCTCATGTGTGCAAGTTGAAGATGGCCTTGTATGGACTCAAGCAACCACCTCGAGCTTGGTATGTAAGGATTGATGGACACCGGTTGATTTTTGGGCTTCAGCAAAAGTGTTGTCGATCCCATCATGTACTACAAGAATGTTGATGGTGAGTCCCTGATCTTGGTCCTCTACATTGATGATGTATTCCTCACTGATAAAGAGAGATTTATTGTTGAATGAAAGTATGGGATACTGAACTTGAAGCCCGTTGATTGGGATACTGAAATTGATCCGAATTTGTACAGACAGTTGATTGGATAATCGATGTATCTGGTTAACAGTAGACCAAATATTTGCTATGTAGTGAGTGCACTTAGCCAGTTTATAATTCAGCCGAGATAGACACACTAGATTGTTGCTAAGCATGTGTTGAGATACTTGCAAGGCACAGTTGGACATGGTCTGAGATATACTTCCAATATTGATATGATATGGCAGGAATATATTGACTCTTATTGGGCAGGGAGCACAGTGGACAGAAAGAGAACCTTCGGGTGTTGCTTCACTTTGGGATCTTCCATGGTTTCCTGGTGTAGCAGGAAATGAACTTATGTGGCTTTAATCACAACAGAAGCAGAGCACATTGCATTATTTATGTCAGTCTGTGAAGCAGTGTGGCTTTGCAAGCTCCTTGCAGATTTATCCTAACATGTGTTGGATTCCACCATTATTCATTATGGTAACGAGAGTTGTGTGAATATCTCAGATAATCCAGTGTTTCATGACAAATCGAACTACATTGAGATCAAGTACCATTACATATGAGACATGGTGCAAAGGAAGGAAGTATTGGTGAAGTACCTTCCTACATATGAACGAGTTGTTGATGTTCTTACCAAACCAGGATGAAGTTCAAGTACTTTCGTGATAGAATTATCCTGGCAGAGAATGCCTCCCTCGTTGAGAGGGAGTGTTGATGTTTGCAGCTTCCTGAGACATTCTCCAGGTCATACTCCTCTGTGACTGAGTTGAGTTGATATGTGATGACACGTATCCGAGAAGGGATAAGTGTGTTTGGGATTATAGCCCAAGGTCCCTTGTGGAGAGCACGTGAGGACATGTCAAGGGATTTGACCCTTAACGTCACACATTATGGGAGTTTACCATAGTGTTTCTAGAGGGTGTAGCATCTAGAAGTCCACATGGGAGTGTCATGTGTGACAAACATTCTCCATATCGTACTCCTCTATGAATTGAGTTGAGTTGATCTGTGAGGACACTTATTCGAGAAGGGATAAATGGGACACTTATTTGAGAATGGATAAGTGCATTTGGGATTATATCCCAACGTCCCATGTGGAGAGAACATGAGGACATGTCAAGGAAGTTGACCCTAAGTGTTCCTAGAGGAAGTATCCTCTACAAGTCCACATGGGAGTGCCATGTGTGACAAACCTTTTGCTACTATGGTGGTTGTGTACCACTGGCAGATATTGCGTGTCTCTGGACAGTAGTTGTGTACTACTATGGAAAGATACCTCCCTAGCTAAGAGGGAGTGTTGATGTTTCAGCATCAGGTGAAACTTCTCCTAGATTGGGCTGCAAACCAAGGGAGATAGGATACATTTATCATAAAGGTGTACTTGTGGTAAATGGTCCCAGACGTAGTCCTTCCTTGATCATGACAAGGAATAATATGGAATCGAGGTGCTTGAAGTGATTTCCACGTGTCAGTTAGCATCAAGCTGACATTCACTCATAGGTGTGTACATGTGGTGAAATATCATGGTGTGGTTTTTGTCCTAGTCATGGTGATTTAACAAGGAATGATAAAGACTCAATATGTTATATGCTATTACATGCAGACCCATAGTGAACCTGATCTTAGAGAGAGTTAATTGGCTCAGAGGGAGAGTCACAGAAGGAGTTTCTCCTTGGTTCAGGTGGGAGAGAGACGTCTCCCAAGACTGACAGACAAGTGTCATGAGTCTAGAGTGAAGTTTGTATACTTCAGAGACAAGTTTGGCATGATGCAGAATGTCTCCCTCGTTGAGATGAAGTGTTGATGTTTGGACAACATCGGGAAGACATTCTCTTAGAATAATAATTAATAATATGATTATTGATTATTAAATATCATATATTAAAAAGTAAATGATAATAATAAATAGTTATTGATTATTCAAGGGATGCATCCTTTCATGGATGGTCACCATATGCTCCCTGTATATGGAACACTCATCATTGTAATAATATATCAAATATATCTCATATGAATAAAAACAACAAAAACATGGTTCTTCAACAGTGCAACTCCCACATAGGAGTTCACTCTGCAGGCCTGACAACCTGGTTCTTCGAAAGTGAAACTCCCACATAGGAGTTCACTCTTTGGGCCTGAAAAATTGGTTATTCGATAGTGTAACTTCCACATAGGAGTTGACTCTTCAAGCCTGACAACTTGGTTCTTTTTCAAGCTTGATAATTTGTTTCTTCTACAAGCCTTGAAACTTGCTTCTTCAACAAGCCTAACAACTTGCTTCTTCATGTTTTACTCACCCTCTAGGATCAAGAATCCCTTTCGTTGTTATACAGTCCCTTAGGAGATCCATCATTTTCCAAGGTGTTCTTGTGCAGACAAATGAAAACTTGTTGTTAGAATTCCACTAGAAATATGTAACCTGTGGAAATTCTCCCATCTGCATCATATGCATGCATTCAATATGAAATGTCATCATAAAATTTTCAATTATAATTTTCAAATCAGTTTTATACAAGAAAACAAAATTTCCAAGCATGAGTTTTATGCTCATTATGTTTGGCTCGCACAGCAGCTAGCATCGGTCTTCTTTATGGGATTACATCCATTCCATATCGAAGACCATTATCCCTGCATTTTCTCAACTTTAATGCAGCCAAACAGATTGTTAATAATTTTAAATTATAAATTTTCAAAATTATTAGTACAGGAAAAAAA
The DNA here is from genome assembly GCA_010110895.2 of Picea sitchensis. Taxonomy (NCBI): domain Eukaryota; kingdom Viridiplantae; phylum Streptophyta; class Pinopsida; order Pinales; family Pinaceae; genus Picea; species Picea sitchensis. The sequence continues at coordinate 35,026 of SNQJ01S0069978.1, forward strand.
AAATTCCAAGGCATGAGATTTTTTCTCATTATATTTGGCTCTTACAACTGTAGATATTATCTTTCCTTATGTTATAAAAATAGGATCGCGGAGCAATAAAAAAAAAAAAATGCGGAAATAAAACACAGAAGATACACAATACAATATAGACACATATATACATGGTTCACCCAGTGTGGGATACGTCGACCAGAGAAATTTTCAGGTCCTTCCTTTTTTATTATCCAGCAAAATGAAGGGATACAACCTACAACACACCCGTTGTAACTTCCTCTTGTTTCTCTCACAATATCCTCTCTCAAAATACAATAATCACAATCATGCACAACTGCAATACAATTCCCTCATAAAAGAGGGTTGGATTCTAGGGGAAAAAACCCTAAAATAATATCTATCGTCATATCTGCAACCGTATAATGAATGGTCCAGATTGACTACAAAATTACAATATTTTACAAGTCAATTTTTCCCAATATTTCACTTCGGCGGCGCCGCCCCCAAATCCCCAGCCAGGGGAGGCTACAAAAATTGTTGTTCCCCCCCCTAGAGATAGTTGTGGGGGTGAAAGCCCCCCCCCC
>SNQJ01S0069978.1:38819-77529 GCA_010110895.2 Picea sitchensis
GATTCGTGGCTTAACACCCAATTGGTCCATGATCTCTATTTAAAGAGCATGGAGGGTCATTTGTCGATGATTGATTGTGAGAAACTCTCTTGTAAAATCTCTCTGTAATCTTTTTCTTTGCATTAATAAACTGATCCAAGTGGTCGTGTTGGCTGGGGTCGTGGATGTTTCCCCGTAGGGGTTTTACCACGTGAAAAAATCAGTGTTTTGATATTTGATCTAGTTATGTGAGTGGTTATTGAAGGTGTTCGCCCTCTATTGGAATACCTATGTTGTCGAACAAGATTATCCAGGATGTGAAAACTCAGTTGTCCTCTAAATTTGACATGAAGGATATCGATGTTTCAAATTTCATTTTGGGCATGGAAATTAAAAGATATCGAAAAGGGAGGAAACTTTGGTTAAATCAAAGAAAATATGTCAAGACAATGTTGCAGAGGTTTAATATGCACGAATGTAAGCCGGTCAAGGTTCCTATTCATGTTGGTGTAACTTTATCTACGGATTAGTGTCCCAAGACACAGGAAGAGGAGGAGGACATGTCTCATGTTCGATATGCGAGTGCAGTTGGCAGTTTGATGTATGCAATGGTTTGTACTAGATTGTATATTGCACATGCAGTGGGAGTTTTGAGCAGGTATATGTCAAAACCAGGGAAGGAGCATTAGACGACAGTAAAAAGGGTTTTCAGGTATTTGTGTGGCACTGCTACCTATGGATTGTGCTACCAAGGAAGACTAGGATTAAACAGAGTGTTGGATATACATGGCTTTGTGGATGCAGACTGGGTTGGAGATCTGGATTGTAGGAGATCTACAAGCGGGTATGTGTTTAACCTGTTTGGAGGAGCAATAAGTTGGATGAGAAAAAGACAGGTTGTAGTGGCACTTTCAACTACATAAGTTGAATACATGGAAACCACTCATGCAATTAAGGAAGCAATATGGTTACAAAGATTGTGTTTAGGTATTGGGTTGGTACAACAAGTTGTAAGGATAGATTGTGATAGTCAAAGTGCAATTTTTTCTAGCGAATAACACAACTTGTCATTCAAAGACAAAGCATATTGATATTCAATATCACTTTGTGAGAGACATGGTTGAAGAAAATAAAGTGTTGTTGATGAAGGTGGACACTTTGAATAATGTTGCAAATTCATTAAAAAAATCTATGAGCACTAAGAATTTCTCTTGGTGTAGAGGATCCATGGGCATTGTTTCCCTGGATTGGTGACTATGTAACCCTCTAACCCCCTGTATGCAAAGAAAAAAACAGGTGGGAGAATGTTGGGTATGTGTTATATTTTTTTCCTCGGTAAATGTGTCACATTTTTTCATCATTTTTTGTGTTGCCTCGATTTTTGTGTCCATTGTTGGGTGGTTTTGCAACACATGGTTTTTTGCCGATGGTTTTCTATTTCTGGTTAAGGAATTAGGGTTGTTGACTAATCCAGGTCATTGGGTTAGGATTTTGGATGCCGCTAACTCCTATATGTATATTGTATTGTAAAACATGTATCACTATGAATGAATATAGAATATGATGGTTTTCCCGGTTTGGGTTTCCAGGGGAAAAATCACTTTGTAATGTTTGTATTTGCCATTGTATATTTTTTGTTCTTTTACTAAAAATCTGCTTGCAGTAAATATTGTATAAGGTTAAAATCTACACTATACTCCACCTTGGACCTGGAAAATTTCTCATCTTCAGCTTCATACTTGAAGGCCAACTGAAACTGATCATGAACTTAGTTTCTCCCTGGTTACTCCCATTGTTAACATGTCTCTGGGATTCTGGCTAGTATGTATCTTTACCAACTTCAAGTGTCCATCTTCCAAAAGGGATCTTCTGAATTGGTACATGATTTTTATATTCTTAGTCTTCGAATGGAAGGTTGAGTTCTTTGAAAGATGAATGGCGCTCTCAATGTCATAGTACAACGTGTTATTCTCTTGCTTCTTTCCCAATTCCTCCATAAACCTCTGTAAGAAAATCATTTCTTTACTAGCCTCTGTAGTAGCAACATACTATGATTATGTTGTTGAAAGTGCAACAACCTTTTGTAGTTTCGAAATCCAACTTACTATCGTTCCACCTACAGTAAAAACATACCTTGTGGTGCTCCTCCTGCTATCTTTATCACCTGTCATATTTGAATCAACATATCCCTATAAAACAGTGCATGAACCTCCAAAACATAATGTGTGAGTAGAAGTACCTCTCAAATACCTAAGAATCCACTTTACTACCTCCCAATGTTCTTTACTTGGATTGTACATATACCTGCTCACAACTCCCATTGCATGTGCAATATCTGGTCTTGTGAAAACCATCGCATAAATCAAGTTGCCAACTGTTGATGAATAAGGAACCCTGGACATGTATTATATCTCCTCTTGTGTCTTGGAACACATTTCCTTAGTTAATTTGAGACAATGTCAATTTGTTATTTTTTCCGTCTCTTGTTATTCTCATACCAAGGATTTTCTTTGCAGCACCCAAATCCTTCATCACAAATGAATTAGCTAATTTCTTTTGAGCACATTTATATCCTACATATTAGACCTTGCAACAAGCATGTCATCTACATGCAATAGAAATATAATATAACTTCCATTTTATATCCTTTTAAAATAAACACAGTGATCAGAATGGCATATACTATAACATTGTTATGCCGTAAACCTGTCAAACTTCAAATACCACTGCCATGGAGCTTGCTTTAGGCTATACAATCTCTTCTTCAACCTGTATACCAAATTCTCCTTTCCTTTGATCTCATACCCCTATGGTTGCAGCATATAAATCTCTTCCTCCAAATCCCCATGGAGAAAAGTTGTTTTTACATCTAACTATTCAAGATGAAAATCTTATACTTCCACAAGACTTAAAATAGTCCTAATTGAATTCATCTTAACAACAGGAGAAAATATTTCATCAAAATATATACCTTTTTTTTGTGCAAACCCCTTTACAACAAATCTATCCTTGTACCATTTTTTTCCTCCATCTTCATCCTTCATCTTGTAAACCCATTTATTCTGCAATGCTCTTTTTCTTGTAGGTAACTGAACCAAGTCCCAATTCTGGTTATTTACCAAGGAATCCATTTCCTCTTTCATGTATTTCTCCCACTTCTTTTTAGTGTCTACCTACATTGTCTCTTCATAACTTTTTGGTTCACCAGAATCAGTCAACAATAAATAATACAATGAATGAGAGTATCATTCAGGGGGTCTACTTAACCTGGTAGATATTCTAACAACACTTGTAGGAGTTTGGGGTACCCGTTATTCAAATTATTGTACATTTTGATTTTTTGGTACCTTTGGAATTTATTTTTCAGTGATCTCATCAAGCACTGTGTATTATGGTTTTTCTTTTTCTTATTTATTTCCCTGCAATTGATCTTTGTACATGACCTTCTCATTAAATATGGCATCTCTACTCCTAATGATTTTGTGATTTTCATAATCCCATAAGCGATAACCAAAATCATTAACATTGTATCCAATAAAGGTACTCTTATTGGATTTTTCCTCAAGCTTTGTTATATTTTATTTATTAATATGGACAAATGTTTCACAACCGAAAGTATTCAAAAAAGAATAGTTTACATTTTTACCTCTCCATGCCTCATCTGGAATTCCACCATCCAAAGAGATTGAAATTCCTTTATTTATTAAGTAAAAAACAGTATCTACATCATCTTCCTAGAACTGTAAGGTCAACCCAATATGCAATCTCATACTCCTTGCACACTCCATGACTATCATGTTCATCCTTTCTGACACACCATTTTCTTGTGGTGTTCTTGGAACTGTTTTCTCTCTATGAATCCCATGGTATGAACAGTAATCGTCAAACTCCTTGATGCAATATTCACCTCCATCGTTTGATCTGAGACACTTCAACCTTTTTCTTGTCTCATTCTCAACCAAAGCTTTCCATTTCTTAAAAGTATCAAAAACATCAGATTTTTATCGAATGCAATAAGCCCAAGTTTTTCTAGTTGCATCATCAATAAAAGTAACACAATAATGAGAGCCACCAAGAGATGATACCTGAGTTGGTCCCCATACATATGTATGCACAAGCTCTAACCTTTCACTCTTCTTTTATTTTCCAACTCTGATAAAATTGACTCTCTTTTGTTTTCCATAAACACAATGCTCACAGAAATCCAAATCAATTTGTTTAAAATCTGGAAACAAATTTATTTTGTGAAGTATCTGCATCCCATCTCACTCATGTTCCCAAGCCTATGATTCCACAGTGTTGTATCCACTCCTGTAGAAGCTAAAGATGTAAAAGAATCATTATTACCAGTACAAAAATACAATGTACCTACCTTCTCTCCTTTTTTTATCACCAATGCTCCTTTGGTGACCTTCCATGCCTTATCTGTAAATATAGATATACAACCTTCACTTTCCAACTGCCTAGTTTAAATTAGACTTTTCCTTAGATCTGGAACATGTCTTACCTCTTTCAACAACCATTGGTTTCCATTCTTTTGCTTTATTTGTACCTTTCCCATTCCAACAATTTTGCATGGTGTCATCACCCAAATGAACCTGTCCAAAATCACCTTGAACATAATCTAGAAAATGTTTCATATGGGGTGTGGCATGAAATGAAGCCCCTGAATCTACTACCCAAGACTCATAAATATTATCTACATAAATAATCAAAGCATCTTGTAACACATCACCTGTTACATTTCTTTCTTTATTTTTCTCTTGTTGTCCATCTCTTTGTTTCTTTAGAGATATGCAATATTTCTTCAGATGTCCTTTCTTCCCACAATTCCAGCACTCTATATTTCCCAATCTGGATTTGGATTTTCCCTTCCTATAATTCCCATGGTTCCCTGAGCCCTTTCCTCTATAATTTTTTCTTCCCCTGTTCTTCACAGTCAATGCATTACATGATGTCTCACTTGTGCTTTTCTATCGCATTTCCTTGATAAGGATAACACCAACAACATCATCAATTTTTAGAGTGCTTGAACCAGAGACAGAGTTACTTACATCCATGACCAAACCATTCCATCTTTTTGACAATGAGAACAAGATTAGAAGAGCCATGACCTCATCATCAAAGTCCACTTTTACATAACTTAGTCGATTAGTAACTGTATTAAATTCATTTAAATGATCTGCAATAGACCAACATTTTGACATCTTCATATTAAATAATATCTTCATTAGAAATACCTTATTGGACGTCGAGGGTTTTTGATACAGTTTATCCAATACATCCATCAGCTCCCTCCTTGTCTTTTCTTTTGAAATATTGAAAGCCATCGATGTTTCCAGGCTCAGTCGTATTGTTCCTAGTGCCTTTCTATCAAGAACCTCCCATTCTTCGTCCTTCATCATGGTCGTTGCCTTCTTTTCTACTCCACCCAATGGTAGGAATAGATCCTTCTGATATAAATAATCTTCTATTTGCATCTTCTATAACTAGTAGTTTTGGCTATTAAATCTCTCGGCCTTAAACTTTCCATCTTCCACCATTGCTCCCACTTGAACCAGGAACGCTCTTTTCCTGCGATTTACCTTTGGCTCTTATACAATTTGTTTGAAAAACAGGATCTTGGAGAAATAAAATAAAACAAATGCGGAAATAAAAAACAGAAGATACACAATACAATAGAGACACAGATATACGTGGTTCACCTAGTGTGGGCTACGTCCACCAGAGAAATTGCCAAGTCCTTCCTTTTTTATTATCCAGCAAAATGAAGGGATACAACCTACAACACACTCGTTGTAACTTCCTCTTCTTTGTATCATAGTCTCCTCTCTCATAATACAATAATCAAAATCATGCATAGCTACAGTAAAATTCCCTCATAAAGAGGATTGGCTTCTAGGGAAAAAAAACCTAACATAACATCTATCATCAGATCTATGACCTTATAATTAATGGTACAGATTGAATACAAAATTAAAATGTTTTACAAGGAAATTTTTCCCAATATTTTGCTTCAGGGACGTTGCCCCCGAATCCCCCGCCAGTGGGGAACTACAAAAATTGTTTATGCCCCCCCCCTGTACCCCCTGGCGATAGTTGTGAGGGGAAAGTCCCCCCACACCCCCCCCCCATTAGGGAATGGGGTCCAAGAATGACTGAAACAAACCTATGAATTAGGAATATAATCAGGCTCCACAACCATCACCTTATGGCTTACTTCCTTTCCATATCCAAGGCCATTCTTCCTGCAATTTTATCGATTTCTATGCAACCAAACAAATTGTTAGCATATCATAACAATTATTGATTTCTCAAATCTATTTTATAAAAGAAATAAATTTCCCATGCATGATGTTTTTTCTCATTATGTTTGGCTCTTGTAAGTGTAGGCATTAGCCTTCTTCATGGGCTTCCACCATTTCCATATCCAAGACCATTCTCTCTACATTTTATCGACTTTAATGTAGTCAAACAAATTGTTAGCATTCATGCACATTTACAACAGTTCATGAAATGACATCAAAATTGTATCTAACCAACAATTGAATCATCCCCAACCATTATTCATATTAAAACAGAATGAAACTATCATTCATGTACATGCATTATCAACACACCAAGCCTTTCATAATGCAATCAAATTTTACCAATAAATAAAAACCAATGTTCCAATAATCATGGTTACATCTACACAATGCATCCTTTCATTGATTTTGGAATCCCATGTGTTCATGTCATGCATTCCACCATGGTGAGTTGGAAGGTCTAGCCAACGCCTTAACACATTATATAAACTCTTCCCCATTTACATGTCTGATCATTTGGATACCTTCCTCTTCAACGCATATGCAACACTAGGAATATAATTCTCTTATTGTTCTCCTATGTCAGCAAGGAGGTTACAATCCAAACATCGGTTATACAGGGGAAACCATTATGCACTTGGATGGCACTATAGCCTTTATATTTCCAACTACATTATGGTCTCACATGTGACCATCTATAATGGCATTCATTGCTACAACCTGAGTAATGTCTCTGAATTAACTTGGTTATGATATCATAACCAACATATCACCATATGCAATTAAATTTATCATAAATGCATTCAAGCATTACATAGCATGTGTGTGCTCAAGGCCTTTTGTCTTTACATCAATTTCAAACATTAAAATTTGACTAAGGGAATTCTTACCTCAACTCCTTCAACCTTTACGCATCATAACAACTCCAAATGCATGCATGCATGGTTGTTATCAATTTACTTGATGCTACTCAACCAAGTGATATAGTTGTAGCAGCTTGCAGGCTCCCTTTTTATTGACATGTTTATAATCATTCTACCATCCTCATTTTTATTCATACATATGGTTTTCATATGCAGAAGTATCATAAACATCTTCAGCCATGCTATAAACAATTTTATGGATACACAATCAATCATTAGTCTTATTCAAATATCACAACATCATTAATTCATGCATATATATATCAACATACTACTTTTAGTCTACAAGAATGTCACGAGCTTTTTCAAGCATGTCCAAATAAACAAACACACATCAATATGCACTAAGCATTAAATCTCATCATCCCAATTCATGCATGTGCATTCTATGTTTTTCACATGCATCATGCATCACTTCTATCATGCACTCTAGTGGATATTTATTTCATCTTATTTATTTATTTTGTTGTTGTTGTATATGGTCGTCCTTGAATCCCTATAGACCTATGCAACCTTATGCATTGTCATTTTTTTCATCTATACACCACAAATAATAGATGCAAATTCCTTTTTCTACCTTCTGCTCAAGATTTCTACCATTAATAGTTGTTTCAACATGTGTAGCCTTCCACACATAAATGTTTTCAGAATGTAATACAAGATTCTTGGGATAAAACAAATGCCTATGAATTCCACTGTCTAGCTTTAAACAACCATCAAATCATGTCTATAACCTTTCAATAGGGTCTTTAAATGGTCCCTCCTCACGGGACTATCTTAGCATGCAACTCCTTATTGCACCTCAATATTTTCAGTTGTTCACCATTATTAGCATGAGACTTCAAGGCATAAACATCAACATGTTTCCCTCCTCCAATATGCACACTAGTGCATATACCTTTCAATTTTATTTATGTTGTGAAAATGGTGTAGCGCCTTGATGAAATGCTCTCCTTGCTAAGCACCTCTAGCCAGACCAAACTTGGTTGACTTGCATTTCCAACTAATCTGTCCACTAGTGTTGTCATCTCACAACTGCTTCCTTTATGCAGAGAATATTATATGCAGTCTTGCACTTCCCTCTGCATCTCCTTGATTCCTCAAACAATTGTACAATCTTTACCATCTTCCTTATACAATTGAGATAGTTCCTTTTAGGTTCCGTCTCTTTTGCATACCATGTCAAGCATAGAACTCTTTTCTTCCTCATGTGTCTTCTTAGGAATTTTCCTCTCTGAATACCACTTCCCTATTTGTGTTCGTCTTGACTTGTCATCCCATTATACCTTGGAAATATACTCAGTACCCTTGAAATGTACTCAACATTCTCTCTATGCATAAGAAATTCCCTTTCATTGTTGTCATCATTCCTTGAGTGTTGCAATACACTCCAATTAGTTTGTCGTCCACCTCATGGTACCTCTTCCATTATCTCGGGATGTTCAAGGACTTTTGTTAGTCCTAGAATCCTTCTTCCATTTATGGAGTACCCTTCCTTGAAGTCTAATTGCATACTTCTCAAGCATTTCTTCCTAAAATGCTTGCTTTATGCATTTGTTGGTACTCTTTATTAGACTACTATATTCTTGGATCCCCAAACCTACAAGGTTGCATCTGGATTTATCTATTAACATTATTCATTTATGGACCTTGATCATCTTTTGAATAATCCTTGACATAACACTTTTTCATCTGCTAATTAAACCATCCTTCCATCTTTCATGTGTAGTCATTGTTCATGCATTATCATAAATTGTGGTTGGGCTTTCTTACCTAGCATCCACATTTGATATCACATTTTCCATCTAGAAATATTTTTATTTATTTATTTATTTATTTATTTATTTATTTATTTATCCAAATAAACTTAATTAGAGGTCTTCCAAACTACTCATTGCACCAAGATGTTTGATCCCTACAACTTCCTAAAGAAACCAATGCACACTTTTTAAGAACTATCCCTGCCTTTTTATTCATACATGTAGATTCCTTTTGCATCTTCCACATATAAATATACCTCCTTATAAACCTTATACATTTCACGAGTAACCTTAAGCTTCTAATCAATTTGCATACAACCATATTTTTTAGCTAAAAACTATAATTTACAATTATGTAAACATATGCACAATGTTTCCTATTGAGGTCAACAATCATCTTCCTTATGATCCCTTGTGAGTTTAGCTACTCAATTCACAATTTTGGGTGGATATATAGATTCTTCTATCCAATGGATTTCCAATGACTACTTTATTTCCCAAATCTGATCTTTGAGTAGAAATTTATGGCCATATGAATGTTGATAATTTACCCCTTTGGTACACTTTCTCCATTGGTGCAATTTTATTGGAAGGCCAACTTTTGTCTATTGTAGAAGAAAATCCATCAGGAACCAAGAAAACGTTTTTATGAGACATAGATAATAATGATGACAGGTAATTCATCACAACTCTCATATTGTCAATATAATTCTCTAGTCAAAAAATGCAACAATCTGGAAATGATAACTTTGTCATTTTTCACCCCTTTTTCCCAGACTTAGAATTTTTAGCCAAACTAACTATCTCCCAAACTATGCACTTTTGGAAAAATTTCACTAAACCAAATTTGTTTGTCTTGATGAGTGTACAAAATTTCTAGTAAATAATTTTTTCCATCTGGGGACCCTTTTCCTCCTCTGAAAATCTCAAAAATCCCCAAAAAGTGGCCTGTAATAATGGATTTTGCCCTATTTTGGCATCCCCATCGCAAACCCCTTAGAATTTATTTAATTATTTCATAGGTTATTTTCATGTCTTCTTTCTATAATCCCTCCAAGAATTTCATCTTAATTTGAATCGCTTCCAATGATCTGAACCCGGATCTTTAAAAACCATTATTCTGCCATTTCTGACAGATACAAGCAAAAAGAGGCAGTTTCCCTCTCAAGCATTTTTGTAGATCTCCTCGCTAAGGACAAAACCTAGAAAATTCATCTCAATATGACTTAATTTTCTCTATTTATGGCCAAAATAAGAAAACGGCTCCACACTATAAGACAGTCTTGCCTACGTGGAAATCTACTGACATGGCACTAGCATGGGTCACCCAGGAATGCTTCCCATATCCTACATTATCTACCTCTAATCCGGTCTGGTTGACCAACTTCGTCCATCGCACACTGGCCACCATTTTTCCCTTTCTCTAGCTTCTATACACCTCCACTCTGGTCCAGTGAATGGCCTTCATCTGCCAAGACATTGGGCCACCATACTCAAGTCTTCCATCCAACTCCTTCCAACCTACTCTCAATCCAATCTAGTTGACCAGGCCACCACATTCAAGCCTTCCATCCAAATCCTTCCAACCTACTCCCAGTATGATCCATCGGGACATCGTACCACTAAACAATGCCTACAATATTCCATCAATTTCTCGGTCCTTCAGCTCCAATCTGCTCCACCATGACACCAGACCACTAGCACCTCGCGCAACTTGCTATCTGGCTTTGTACCTACCACTAGCCACTGGGGATATCACCACCATGCTCCCTTTCTCTCCTAAGTGATTTCCAACCCGATGAACATGTTTTTCTTGTGAGGGGGGTTCGAAAGCCAAAAGTTACATTATGTGTGTTGTTCATTGGAATTCCAGAAGGCATAACTGTTGATTATGATGCCCAAATTGAGAAAATGAGAGCTCGATGGAAAGATAAAGTCATGAGGAATCCCTTGAACACAATTTACATGGCTAGAAAGACAGTGCTAAACTACAACTTCTCCCCTTCGACGTTGTCTTGTAACAATTAATCAATTTCACTCAAGAACTTATATCCTGTAGTAGGCCCTTGAAGGCCCAGTATTGTAACCTACAACTTTGATACCACTTTGTAATGTACCTAGCACCCATGTTGAGTCCTATCACTCAAAAAATGACTTAGCCTACTAGAATGAAGTTAAAAATTCCCCGTACATATAACATAAAACCAAGGGCCAGCAAGCCCATAAAATTACAACAATATAATATGTTGATTTACCCATCCATCTACAACATTTATAAAAACATAAATGCACCCAATATGTACACAACAAACATACAACACTCAATAATTAATTTACACAACAGAATAATCATAATAAAACTATGTAATGTACCTAGCACCTATGCTAAGTCCTTTCACTCAGAAAACGACTTTACCTGCTAGAATGAAGTTAAAAATGCCCCATACATATAACAGAAAACCAAGGGCTAGGAAACGCATAAAAATACAGAAATTACAGGTTCCAAACTCCAACAACAATTCCAATCCACCAACTTTCTTCCCCACAACTTGCACAACCCAAGGAATGTACCCCCTTCACTGGTCACAGTACATCGAGTTGTACCATTCATTTATCAGGGCTTCCAATGCACTAGGTTGGCCAAGAATCTCTATGTTGGGGACTTTAGGAACTCTCAGATACTTCAAGAGTGTTCACAACAACCTTCACAAGGCTCTTGAGCCATTTCCTCAATAGGAAATGCATTACATGCTTACAATATGTTTTATAGGCACACAGGTCTCATTTCTATCATAACACATAGCCAAACAATGGTTTCCTTCAGGCACAACATAGTTGGTGCTCTTCCCAGCACTCAACTCTTCCTTTGCTGCCCAAAATCTACATGCAAAAAATGTCCCATTTTTCCATACAAATTTCCTTCTTCTCCATTTCTTCCTTGACTCTCACTCTTCCCAAAGATGGTTGTACTTCAGCCCCATGCTCCCCAATAACTAAGGGATGTGAATCCTCACACCCTCCCTCTTACATGATTTTAATGATTTCCTTGGGAACATGCAACAACAAAATAAAATGTTTACACATTGATAATAAATTCAGGAATGTGGGTTGGATTAATACCCATGAATAAAATCCCCCTCGAACGCCTCTCTCTTGTGTGGAATCATAGCCCCCCATCGCTTTCATCTCTCTCATATCGCAGCCAACGATCACTACTTTTATTAATAATTTTTATGTTCATAATATACAATTTGACCCTCGACCATATTAATCAATATGGGCTCTTTTCCCCAAACATAATGGATCACTAGCCTAATTCATAGTTATACAATTACATTACAATTTGTGGGGATTAAAATTGGGGATGTTACATTCAAAACACTTATTTATTTATAAATATAATCCAACTGGTTTCATACAAAGGATGAACCTCCCAGCTATAGGCTCTATAGTTCCAAATCTCAACAATATGCCACCCCTGAGCTGAGGGTATGAGTCCATAAGGAGATCCATCCCTCTGGTTTTCCCCTCTCCACACACAACAGCCCCAAACCTAGGTTCCAAACTTCAACAACAGCTCCAATCCACCAACTCTCTTCCCCACAACCTACACAACCCAAGGAATGTACCCCTTTCACTACTCATAGTCCCTCAAGCTATACCATTTGTTCATCAAGGCTTCCAATACATTAGGTTGGCTAGGAATCTCTCAGTAGGGGACTTTAGGAACTCTCAACTGCTTCAAGAGTGTTCACAACAACCTTCGCAAGGCTCTTGAGCCATTTCCTCAATAGGAAACACACTACAGTTTTACAACCTGTTTTAAAGGCACACATACCTCATTTCCAACATAACATATAGTCAAACAATGTTTGTATTCAAGAACAGCATGGATGGTGCTCTTCCCAACACTCAACTCTTCCTTTGCTACCCAAAATATACATGCAAAAACTATCCCCTTTTTTCCATATGAATTTCCTTCTTCTCCCTTGGTTGCTTGACTCTAAATTTTCCCAAAGATGATTGTACTTCAGTCCCATGCTCCCCAATAACTAAGGGATTTGAATCCTCACACCCATCCTCTTATATGAGTTTAACGGTTTCCTTGGGAACACTCAACAAAAAATAAAAGGTTTACACAATGATAATGAATTCAGGAATGTGGGTTGGATTAATACCCATGAAGAAAATCCCCCTTGGACCCCTCTCTGTCTTGTGGAATCATAGACCCCCATCATTTTCATCCCTCTCATATCACAAATAGTGATCACTTATTTTATTAATCATTTCAATGCTCATAATATAAAACTTGGCCCCCAACCATATTAATCAATATGGGCTCGTTGCCCCAAACATAACAACTCACCAACCTAATTCACATTTATACAATTACATTACAATTTGTGGGGATTAAAACCAGGGATGTTGCAACTTTACTCATGCAACTAATAGAATAATAAAATCCATGAATGCATGCATACCCAACAAACATAACATCATTCAAAATAACATTTACATGACGAAATAATTGTAATAAAACAACAAATAACTTATATGTTGTAAGTTAACCAACTAGATGCATACAAAGGATGTTCCTCCCAGCCATACGTTTTTTTTTCATTTTATCTCAATAATAATCCACACCAAGCTCAGGGTATGAGTCCATAAGGAGGTATGGCCCTCTTGGTTGTCTATTGTCCACACTCAGCAGCCCAAAACCCAGGTTCTACTCTCATTGCAATTCCAATCCACCAGCTCTCTTCCCCACAACCTACACAACCCAAGGAATGTACTCCCTTCACTGCTTTTAGTCCATCAAGCTATACCATTCATTTATCAGGGATTCCAGTGCACTTGGTTGGATAGGAATCTCTCAGCTGGGGACTCTAGGAACTATCAGCTACTCCAAGAGTGGTCACAAAAGCCTTCACAAGGATCTTGAGCCATTTTCTCAATGGGAAAACACACTACAACCTTATAGCCTGTTTTACAGGCATAGAGGCCACAATTTTAGCATAAACATAGTCCAATAATGGTTTCCTTCAAGCAAAATATGGTTGGTTCTCTTCCCAGCACTCATCTCCTCTCTTATTTTCCAAAATCTACATGTAAAAATTGTCTTCTTTTCTCATACGAATTTTCTTCTTCTTCCTTGCTTACTTGACTCTCACTCTTCCCAAAAAGGATGATTACACTCAACCCATGTTGTCAGAGTGGGATGACTTACTCACCCAACCTCTTACATGAATTAAATGATTGGCTTTGGGAACACTCAATAATAAAATCATAAAAAAAGTTTGGGATTTAAAATCCATGAATAAAACCCCCTTTAGCCTCCTCTCTTGAGGAATCATATCCCCCCATCATTAGCGTTCCTCTCATATCACAACCAAAAAATATTATTTTTATTAGTCATTTCAATGTTCATAATACATAGTTCATCCCTTGGCCATATTAATCAATGCGGGCTCTTCACCCCAACACATCGACTCATCATCCTAATTCACATTTATGCAATTACATTATGATTTGTGGGGATTAAAACTGGAGATGTTACAATAATAGTGCGCCTAAGATATATAAGTGCACTATGAATGATGCATTGTAATATGTATCACACCAACACTTAGCACATCTAATCAATATAAATACACTAACTATCGGTGCATATAGTTATTATTGATGCACCACAAAAATACAACACATGCATCTTGACAGTATGGTGGTTTGTTGACATACACTCATCACCCCCACTAATGGTGTTCCTATACATCATCTAGTCCATTATTTCACGCAATAAAATGCATTACTCAAAAATATGTTGCTTAGTACATTTCAATTTATTTCACAGAGTGATATTTATAGTAACAATAAACACACCACCTCTACAACAAAGTTCTACCTTTCTTTGGTAGTTCATTGACGTACTAGTTGAAATGCATTGGTAATTGGTGCATCCAATAAACATACACACGTCACCATAATGGGAAAGTTAGTTGACATTGATGCATTGAATTTAACTCTACACATTGTAAAGGATGTGGTGTGTGCAACTAAGTTAAATGCACCAATGTTAGCTAACTAGTCGACTAAGGAAGTGCTTTCATGTTTATTGGATTCATATGTTACCAACACATTTTATCTATGTCAATGCATCGCTAAAGAAGAACAAAATTATGTTGTAGTGGCAATGCATATCTCGTCATTGTACTCCAAAAGATTGGATATAAACTAATAGCATCGATGCACTAATTATGGGAATTGGTGCACTATACAATGTCAAGGAGCATCATTGGCAATGTGACGAGTTTGTGAATGCAACAAAGTGTTAAGATGCACATGTCTTACTTTTATGGTTTATGTAGAGTGACTAGATGCATTGACCGTTAGTTCATGAAAACAATTTCAGATGCATCGACAACATTTTTTTTAATTGAAAAAATGGAAAATTATCTAATGAAACTAAAAAAAATACGAAAATGTAAAACAAGTAAATTACTTGCTCTTGTTTTATAAAACCCCAAATTGAATTAAAATATAGTGAGGATGGAGATTGATGAGAAAACCCAATAATTTAGAAGCAAGGGACAATGGGTTGGGTTATATGGAAAAAATGCACCAGTGCTTGAAAGGCATGGAAGTGTTGATGGATGGTAAAAATGAAAAATTAGTTGGATAGTTATTTTTATTGCATTGAGAGGCACTTTCTATATCGCGGTATGAGGGAGATGTGTAATTATTTTTGTGCTCGACATGGACTTGACACATGGCATTTAAAAAAAACTATTAATAGCAAAAAAATATTTCAATGTCGGCCATAAATAAAAAAAATCGGTGTCCACTTTCGGTAAAATATTTTTATATCAACTTTACACACACACACACACACACAAAGTAATTGAAAGTGAACAATTTCTTATTTCGTTGATAAGTGCTTTCTACATCCCAGTATGAGGAAGATGTGTAATTCCTTTAATTCTTATCATGAAGTTGACATGGTATTTAAAAAACATATTAATAACAAAAAAATTATTTAACCATATATTGAAAATAAAAAAATTATTATTGCGTCTAGAACTGCATTCTATAGACTAATATAATGGATATGTGTAATTCCTTTGTTCTCAACATGGAGATCGAGGTCAGAGGGATTTAATCCTCGGGCGACAGATTGAGTCATTAACTCAAAATGTTTTGATGCTTTAATGCATGCAGGTTCAAACGAAAAATTTGATTCCTCAGCTTTGCATGGATCATTTTCGCTCTTGCCTCCTATTGTAGAGCCAACACCTCTTACGAAACTTCCCTTATTGTAGAGGGTATAAAAATAAGGGCAGTTTCGTAAAAACATCTTCTCACTCATTGATCGACAAGGTGGTAAATCAGTACACGAGCATTCCCCTCAGTGGAAAATAAGAAGAGTTGTTAAATCCCGAGGTGGCGGAGTTGATCTGGTGGTGGGGAAAGACATCAAAATTAGCCAAATCCTGGATCTAGAGGGATGCATGCTAGTTGGAAAATGTTTTGGTCATCGGGTTAATATCAATTCCATATTTGGTTATATGGAAAAATATTAGAGAGGTCATCTATATTATGTTCTTGTCATGCATGGTCTGTCTCGTGGATTCTGGGGCGTTTTGTTTAATAACAAGGTGCATGCATTCTCAATAATACTCTAAAGGTGGTACTTCGACTGGCACCTGCTCTGTGCAAAGTTATGGCATCCATTGTTTGACGCAAAGGAAGAGGTATTATCCAGTCTCCCGAAGTGGATAAAACTTTCGAATTTTCCACTGGATTTTTGGACAAACGAGAGGTTGCAAGGTATTGGAGATGTGCTTGGTTCATTTATCACCTCAGACAAAATTTACAAAACCAGTATCCATCTCTCAGTGGCTTGAGTCTTGGTGGCTTTAGAACCGAGGCAGGGATTATATGAATCATTGGACCTAGTTTGGGGTGACAAGACCTTCACACAGATTTTGGATTAGATCAACGTTCCTTTTTTATGCTCTCGATTCCATAAGGTGGGCCATGTTATGGAAAATTGTGATTTATCGTTTCAAAAATGATTCCATGCATGCTTGGATTCAAATGTGAATTATTTCATGGGTAGAGAGGAGGTTAAACAAAGTGAGTCTCCTACAATATCTCCCCCTTTAAACATTTGGATTAAAGGATATAGGCCTTTTCATGTGGAAGTGGTGGTAGTTGATAGGGTGATGGATGCAATGTTTAATGTAGGTGCAGTTCCTCTTAATTTTAATCCAGGGAATGTAAAAGTAGCAGAGTTAAGTGAGGGATCATTGGTCCTCGAGGTCGAACCCAATGTGTCAAATTCTCAAAGGAAGGAAATTGAATCTACCTGTGCCTAAAGCATCTCTGTTGAAAATGAAGGTATGTGCTTAATAAAAAATTATTCAATGTCTCATTTTGCTTTTAGTGATTCTTGTTATGTCGATAGGTAGTAAAATTTGGGGATGGGACCCATTGAAAATTCAAACCTGGTTTCGATCAGTTTCTTTAGTCAATATGTGGGGTTGCATGTACTATACCTAGACAAGGATTCAGATCTCTCCTCTTGCGAGGAGTCGGGTTCAAGTGCTTCCTCCTCTTCATGCTCTTTGTCTCTTTCTTCAGGCAAGGACTCGTACTTGTTAAGACCGAGGGATTTTTCTCAGGGGTCTTCTAGGTAGGAAGGTGATGTCAATAAGGATTGTGGGACTGGTAGGGCTAGCAAAAAATCGGCATTAAAGCATGCTCAAGAACGAGCATCACGAGATATGTTGCAGGGTAAACAATGTTTGATCTCAAGGGTTCTTAGAGCAGGAAAAGCCTCGTCTTGTGGGCCCTGATGAATTTTTTTTCTATCAATATCTGGGTCCTAGGAGGGAGGGACAAAAAACTTTCCCTCTATCACATGGTGGAGTTAGATTGTCTGGACATTTTGATGGTGCAAGAAACCATGGGGGGGAATGAAGCTTTAACTGTTGACCTAGTTAAAACAATTATGGGGTGGGATTTTGTGGGGCTCTCTCGGGGTTTGATTACTGGTTTGTCTGCAAACTACAAATTATTAAATTATTTTTCCATTTGTTCGGGGATTATGACAGAGACATACAACACAGATTTGGATCGTAATTTTTCGATTCTAAATACGTGTGCCCCGTATGATGATAAGTCTTCACTATGGTCCTAGATCTTAAGGTTGCAAGCTTTGAAGAATAAATCACTCATCATGGGTAGTGAAATTAATCTTATTGTTATTTGATTTGAAATTTGGGCGACAAAAGATCGAGAAGACAACTTGGATCAGTTTTTTTTGGAACAATTTGAAAGGAAAGGTTGGGTGGATGTTGAGCCTGGTGCAATAATCACAATTGGGAGGACGTTATATCGAAATGATTGGATATATTCTTGATACATCATCAAACAACTGAATTGTTGGGCTTGTACAGATCATGGATTGGACAAACTCAAGCTTATGATCATTTCCCTAAATTCCTAGAGATAGGTTTTCCAAGAGAGAGATTGGGATCCCCTTTCAAGTTCAACTCCTCTTGGCTACTGTTGGAAGAGTTTCAGGACATAAGAAAAATTAATTGGCATCAGTTTCATGTAGGAGAGGATTTGTCAACCAACAAGCATTTTGTTTCAAATATTAAGAGGTCAAAGGGAATGGTAGTTGCATCGACCAAAGAAAGGAGGAGGATTGTTGATTCCGACCTAGGATATTTAAACCAGAAGCTAGAGACTATATATGACTCTTTACATTTTTCCACAAGGAATATGGTGGCAATGGAATATTGTACGAGCCTTAAGTGTCATAATCAAGCCATTCTATCACAATAGGAGCAGGCCTAGCAACTAAAAATATGTGTCATTTGGATAGAGGCGAGAGATCAATTCAAAAAAAAAAAAACTTCGCAAAATAAAGGAGAAACAAAAATTCAATATGGGAGTTGGAGGATTCCTAAGGTATTTCTGTGTAGGCGTTTCAAAATTTGATGGCAATTGGTGTTCCTCATTTCAGGGATTATTGAAGGAGTCTGGTCACTATAAAATGGATTTTATCCTCAAACAATTGGTGCTCTTTCCTAATATTATATCTGATGAGGTCAATGTTGACCTATAGAAATAAGTATATATTGAAGAATTGAAGGGAATCATATCCACCCTTAAAAAAGAAAAAATTCCAGGTCTGGATGGTTGGACAGTCGAGTTTTTTGATTTTTTCTTTGATTTGTTGGGAAACAACATGCTCCAGGTGATTGAGGAGGTGAGATCCTTGGGTAAGCTTATTTCCTACATATATGCTAATTTTATAGCTCTTATCCCGAAGAAGGATAGGCTTGTCTCATTTGATGACTTTAGGCCTATTGCCCTCTGTAACTTCCTTTATAAAATTATTGTTAAAGTCATTGCAGCCCATCTTAAGATGATATTGGCCACTTCAATTACAATGGAGCAGTTTGGGTTTCTGAAGGGATGTTTGATACATGAAGCTATTAGATTTGCACAAGAATGGATCCATAACATTAAAACCCAAAAAATACAGTTCTTTTTGGTTACGATTGATTTTTCAAAAGAGTACGATAGGGTATTATGGCTCTACCTTTGTCTCTTATTATTGTAGGTGGGATTCAACCTTCCCATGGTTAAATGGATACTGGTCCTATATATCCTCTATTGTCCTTATTAATGGGGTCGATTCACTTTTTTTCTACCTTGGTCGTGGCCTTCGTTAGGGTTGTCCCTTTTCACCCTATTTGTTTTTATTGGTTGTGGATGGTCTTAATCGAGCAATGGATGAATCAAAAAAATTCAAAGGTGTTCATGGGGTGTGCATAGGATGCTTGTTTGATCTTACCCACTTGTTATTTGTAGATGATATCTTAATTTTTTGTTCATGTGCAGAACATGATGTAGAAGTGCTTAAAGAGACTCTGGATCTATTTAGTGAGGCTGCAAGTATGGTCATCAATGGGGAGAAATCAACTATCTTCTTGGTCGAATCTCAGGGTCCTCATAGACATCTATTTGATACACATCTAAGATTTTATATTTACAGGATGGGGGACGACTTTAAGTACCTAAGATACAACTTGAATCCAAATGGTTATGATACCGAAGACTGGCGTTGGTTGGTGGTGCATGTTGAGCAAAGAATTCAGTTCTGGTGCAACATGTGGTTGTCTCGGGGAGGTAGACTAGTTTTAATTAAATCCGTAATTGAAGCTATCGTGGTTTACTGGAACTTGTTGTCTAACATCCCAAAAGGAATCTTGGCTCAAATCTGCAAATTGCACTTTAATTTTATTTGGAAAGGAATTTCAGAGTGTCTTGGCTCTCATCTAGTGAATTGGAAGCATCTGTCAAACCCCAAATCAGTTGGTGGATGGGATATTAAAAATCTAGATCTATTTGGGCATGCCTCAGTGGGGAAATCCCTATGGGTTTTTCTATCAAGAGATAGTTTATGGAGAAGCATTTTAATAGCTAAATACATTGATCCTAGAACAACTATGGACTGGATTGGACTGTCAAGGAAATTGGTATCCAATGCATCTTCCCAATGGAGGGAACTCACAAATGTATTCCCATTAATAGGAAACTTCTTGGCATTGAAAGTAGGATCGGGAAGATTGGTTCGAATCGGGGTTGACTGAATTGTTGGTTGTGGAAATGGGTCTTTTTTAGTTGTTCTGTTAGTGGACCATCTTAGAGAGTTGGGAATATGCACACTAAACCGTATAGGAAATTCAACTAATTTGTCCATTTGAAGACAAAATGACTTATAATAGAGTACCTTGGGTTGGTTATCAACTAGTTAGAGGATTGGGATCATTATATGAATGATTTAAGTTTATCTCATGTGCATCTATCAAAAGCAGAGGATGAGCTAGTTTGGAATTTTCCAAATGCAGAAGATAAACAATAGACTAAAATGGGTTACCAGGCATTGATCAATGTCAAAGGAGATGCATTTTGTTGGTGGTACAAACCATTATGGAGTATAAAAGGGCCTTAAAAGGCCAATCTTTTCTTCTAGCTCATTCTACATAATGGAGTGGTCACTTCGGAAAGACTCCAGCATAGGGGAAACATGGTCATGGATATTTTTATTTATGTAGGATCTCAGACGAAAGCGTTATTCATCATTTCCAAAGTGTGAATTTTCAAGGGAGGTGTGGTGGGACATTGTTTCTCATTTAAAAGTTAGGTCACTATGGTCCCGGGACTACCTAACAGACAATTTTCAAGAATGTTTTTCATTATCAACACCTAAAGTCGTTATGAGTGCTTCCTCTTCTGGTATTGTGGGGCATATGGTTAGCACGCAATGCAAGTTTGTTCAATGGTTTTGGAAGCCCAGGGTTCAAAACATCATGACAGGTTTTGGCACTCCTTTTCTATCTTGTTTCCAATTTTGCAAAGGAGCCAAGAATTCTAAGACCGATTAATATAAATCAAAATTTTCCTTAGGGATTTTTCGACAACACTTGTCAAGGACATGATTCTCGGTGTGGTATTGGTTTCTATTTAAATATTTCAAGCTCACATTTCATCATTGGTAAAGTTTATATTATCACATGAACTAATAATAAAGCTGAATTTATTTCTCTGCTTTATTTATTAAAATGTGTTGTGGATAGACAAGTTCTAGAACTATAGGTTTTTTGGGATTCCAAGCTATCCATTGATTGGATGTTCGAGGATGCTAACTTGTCAATTTTTATCTTCAAATTATAGTGCAGAGGTTAAACATCATCTCTGACTCCTTTCCTTTTTTATCTTTCTAGCATATATTTCATCAATTGAATGCAGAAGTCAATATATTGTTAAAAGATGCTTTGGAGCTACCTGTGTTTCACTTGGTTCAGGAAGAATTCCTAGTTCGGGAGTGCATTTCCATCTAGGATGAGGATATTTTATGAGATGTATGATCTATGTTCTGAATTGTTATGAATTCATCTTGAAGGTGTCTCTCTCCACACACACACACACACAATATTCATGTGAGAAACATCTTGAAGGTGTCATAGGATCTATCAAGCACTCGAGATATTGTAGGAACTTATTATTCCAGGTGATTGCAATTTATTGTTGAGGTACTTTTATGATATTATGGCTTCCATGATTTCTTTGTCTTGGTAAATGCACTAGAACTAGATATATGTCCCTTTATTTGATCAGTAACTTACTGGGTGAGTCAAAATCTCCTAATGGCACTCATATTGGATTTCAAATTTAAAAAAGCAACACCCTTGTGAGAATTATTCTAGATTAGATCACTTTCTTATTCGACATTCAAAAAAATAAGAAATAGAAAATATACATAGAACTTTTATTCACAAAACAATAATAAATTTAAGGAAAACCCTTGTGGGAAGAAACTCTAATGTATTCGTTAATTTAAAAATAATTTGACTCGTAAGTGTTTCCAAATGCAACTCTTGCATCAGTTCCAAGAAACCACATCAACAAGGTTGTCTGTATAGATGCCTTACACTTCTAATATTATGTATATTTGTTTGGATATAAATTGCTTCTCATAGGAGAATCTATCCTACTTGTCGCGGATTTTAGCTTACAGGTAAATGTTCATAATGTCTAATAGTTTCAACTTTCATGTCAAAGGCTCCCTTTTCGCAAGTTTCTTGTTCTCCATAACAAATCTCTCAATTAATTTAATCCCTTAATCATTTTCCTTGGTCTAATTATTCAATCTCCAACAAAGCTTATGGTTTCTTTTGTTGGCTCCTCCACTGATTCCATAGATTCCCCAGAAGAATACTAGTATGTCATATTGAGTCTTTGCGACTTATGTTTACTACCAAAACTTTGTCAACTTATACAAACCATGTAACACATATGCACCATTTTCTCCTTCGCCCTCTGCCAACCCTTGATGTCTCATAGGTTTCCATTTTATGGTCCTTCTATAAAGAGTTAGGTACAACCATTCCTCTTAACTTCTTGTTTAGAACCAAAACTTTTTCAACTTTTCCAACCATTTGATCCTTCTACAACATTCTGATCCAAGTAGATATTGGTGGCCACCCACCTATTCCAATTGGCTCCTCGTGTCCATTTTTGTTCAACACGTTCTTCTGTACTTCTTTGTAATTGTGGGATCTACACTTATGGGGTTGTCTAAATCCCCACACATCCTCCAGGTGGACACGGGTGGCCATTCGCCTAATCCAACTGGCTTATTTTGTATGTTTTCATGTCATCACATCTTGTTGTACTTCCAGGGCTATTTTGGGGCCCTAAACGTTGTTTTTTTGGCTCGTCACAGTCAAACTGTAGACGAAGTCAGATTTTGATGATGGAATGTGTAGTTCTCTGAAATACCATTCCAACGGGCTATCACGCACCTACAACGGAGGTCATATGAAAAAGTTACGACCCTATGAAGTTGAGGTACCAAATTACACCAACTTACCCATAGGGCCCACATGACTTTTGGTGTTTCACCTTCTAGGGTTAGGTTTTTGGATGTATAGAGTTTTTAAATTCATGAGTAATATCAAAAAGGCCTCTGGAGCCTCATTGTAATCCATTATGCTCAGATAGATGTGCGTAGCAGCCACATCTCTTCTCAGAGATAGCTACCACCATTCAAGCAAGTTTTCAGTTCTGTAGTTTTACAATTTCATCCTATTTCATTATTTAATAGAAGATATTGTTCACTAGATATTTGTGTTATTTTACATATCTCTTTGTTTATTATATTCAGTCGGTTAATCAGTTCGTTCTGCTCCTAAATATGGATCAATGGTATCAGAGCGGTCTGCTCTTCATTTATTTTTCTTCGTGCATGCCCCCGACAAGATCTGTGTACAAGAAGTTGGGACTCGAACCAATCAAGCCATTACCAGATCGATCGCACCGAACCTAACAACAACCCATGGGGGACTAAAAGAAACATGATGGAGCAGGAGATCCTATTAAAATGTTGCTCGAGGAATCCCTCGTGCAACAAAGGAACGAAATGATGGACAACTTCACGTAGATCCTTCGACGACTGCCCATAGGAGAAGCATATTCATCAAGCGGATATGAAACCCCCTTCAAGGTACATGTAAATTTTGATATTCCATTATTTGAAGGACTGCTAGATGCAGATTTTATAGATAAATGGTTGAATCTGCTCGAAGGATATTTTTCGGTCCACAATTTTTCTGATAGGGAAAAAATCACTTTTGCACTCCTCAAGGTCATTCCCCATGTTAAAGACTAGTGGGATACTTACTCTGAGCAAAGGGCCATGGAGGAATCTACAATGTTTGTGGTGGCCCCTACATGGGATTCCTTCCGGGACACCATTAAATAATAGTACTACCTTGTTGGAAGCTACGAGGACCAGTACACCAGATGGACCACCCTACGTCAAGAAAGGGACTAGACAGTACCAGATTTCACCAATATTTTCCATACTTTATGCACCAAATTGGGTATCAAAGACTTTGAGCACCATCTAGTGCTCAAATATCATGGTTGTTTGCATAGATACTTATACATATGTTGTCAAGATCGAGCAGAAATTTAAGCAGAAATAGCGAGAGTTTGGATCTGCAAACCCCTCATAGCCGAAGCAGGGAAAAGGAAGCCCCAACCCTCACAACAAGGGACCAAGTCGAGATGGCCACCCTCAGGACAACCAGTCCAAGACACAACACAAGAAGGGAAATCAGAAGATGAAGAAGGACACAGGAAAATGGTGTGAGTACCAAAAAAGTCCTTCGCACAACACTAAAGAATGTCGCTCCAAGAAATCCCTCGTGGTCGAGCTAAAGGCTTCCGAGTCAGAGGCCAATTATGATTCTGAGTCAAATCATGGAGGAGGGAAGTAGATTATCGATGTTGAACCGAGTGCCACTGTCGCTACCACCAAAGTTTGGCCAAGCAAACCAGAAGAACTAGAGGAAGGGGAATGCCTCTTTCACTCGCAGATGTGGGTCAAGGGGGCTCCAATTCATTTCATTGTCAACAGCGGTAGTCAGAAGAACCTGATTTCAGCAGGGGTCATCAAGCAGCTAGACCTGCCAATGAAACCGCACCTGCAGCCCTACACCATTGGCTGGCTTAACCAAGGAATATATCTTCATGTCATCCAACAGTGTCGTCTGCCCTATGGCATCAAGCCTTTCAAAGATGAGGTATTGTGTCATATTTCTCCACTTGAATTTTGTGATGTTCTTTTAGGACAACCATATTGTGGAAGTGTCATGATGTGTATGAGTCTAAACCTTGCAGTGTTATTATTACTTTAGGTAGACAATTGTACAGGATCCCAGAGGTAGCGTCGCCTACTGTTATTTCTTTAATCTCTACTAAGCAATGCAATAAGGCCATTTCATAGACTAGGAATTTTACCTTCTTTGTGATACATGCTCACAATAAGTAAAAGGTCACTGCCACAACTGTGGCCTCTACACGGCACCTCTCTTTGCGGTAGAAGCAAGTGGATGAGATCATGGAAGAATACAGAGACATCTTCTCCTCACCTACAAGGGTACCGACACACTGCCAAGTCAAGTATCCAATTGATCTAACCCCCGGTGCACCTCTACCTAATGGACCAGTCTACCAACGCTTGCTGATGGAGAATGATGAAATCAGGTGTCAGATCAGAGAGCTTATTCAAAAGGGGAACATCAGACCCAACTCATCCCCTTGCGAAAGCCCGATTGTACTAGTGCAGAAGAAGGACAAGACTTGGTGACTCTGCATTGATTACAGAGCCTTAAACAAAATTACAGTCAGGAATCGCTACCTCATTCCCAGGATTGATGGCCTTCTTAACCAACTCAAGGGGGGAAATTTCTTCAGCAAGATTGACCTAAATTCTGGCTACCACCAGGTTCCCATCGAACCAACTGATGTATGGAAAACAATCTTCAAGTCTAAAGAAGGTCTCTACGAATGGCTAGTCATGTCCTTTGGCTTAACAAATGCACCAACCACTTTCATGAGGTTTGTGGATGATGTATTGAGACCTTTCACCAACTCCTTTTTGGTGGTATATTTGGATGACATCCTCATCTTCAGCAAAACATGAGACGAGCACATGCAGCATATTCAACAGGTTTTGAGCACTCTACGGCAGCACAAGTTGTATACCAACTTGGAAAAATGATCTTTTCGCATGAACATGGTCCAATACTTGGGCTACATTGTTGATGAGCATGGGGTACATGTTGATCCAACTAAGATCCAAGTCATCGGTGATTGGACAACCCCAACCACACTGATCGAGCTTTGGATCTTTTTGGGGCTAGCCAAATTCTACTGACGGTTCGTGTTGGGATTCTCCCATATTGCATGGGCCCTCAACCAGGTGACCAAGGGTGGTAGTAGGGCCAAGTTCGTGTGGGGGAAAGAGAAGCAATGAGCATTTGATGATCTGAAGCATCGCTTGTGCTCAGCTCCAGTACTCTCCTTGCTCGATCTGCAACAACCATTCGAGATTGAGATTGATGCATCTGACTATGTTATGGGCACAGTTCTCACTCAACATAGGCATCTGGTGGCATACCATAGTGAGACATTCTCCGATATTGTCCGAAAATACCCCACCTATGAAAAGGAAATGTATTCCATTGTACAAGCCTATCGTCAATGGAAACATTACATTATGGGGAAAGAGATGATCATACGCACTGATCAAAAGCCTCTGAAGTTCATACAGACACAGGGGAAATTGCAGAACAACCACCATCAGAAGTGGTACACCTATCTGTAGCAGTTTCATCTCAACATCAAGTATAAGACAAGTATCTCCAATCGTGTCGTTGACTGCCCCAACTTTATCAACAAGAACTGGACTTCACCACCACATATCAACTCTTGGGTACAGGTTCATTTGTCACTAATTTTCACATTCAGGACGAAATCTTATGCCACCTGGGCCATATCTGTGTTCCTACAAGCAAGTGTACAAAGATGATTTGGGAATCCCACTACAGTCTAGTGGTAGGACATTTTGGTGTAGATAAAATTGTGGTTGTTCTTCAGAAACATTTGTATTGGCCAAAACTTTGGCATGACGTCAGCAAGTATATCAGATCTTTCATTGTCTGTGCCATTTCCAAGCCAGCCATCAAGAAGCAAGGCTTATATACCCCTCTTCCTATTCCCGAGAATCATTGGGAATCCATCTCAATGGATTACATTTCTGGCTTGTCGTCCACCAAACAAGCAAATGACTGTGTATTTGTGGTCATAGATCAGTTTTCGAAAATGGCCATCCTCATAGCCTATAAGAAGAATGTCACAGTGGTAGATACTGCCAAGATTTTCTTCGAACAAGTGTGGGTCCACTTTGGGATACCACAGACCATCATCTCTGACTGAGACAATAGGTTACTCAAAAACATTTGGTCAAGCCTCTGGTCTCTGTTGGACACCAAGCTCACAAAATCCAATGCTTTCCACCCCCAAACAAATGGCCAAACAGAGGTCGTCAATCATATGATTGTGCACATCCTACACATGTACAATTCTAAGCATCCACGTACATGGGACTAGAGTCTCCCATATGTCCAACACAGTTACAACATGGCTCTCCATAGTTCCACTGGCCATAGCCCATTTCAGGTGGGTCTGGGATTCCAACCCTTGGGACCCATTGATGTTGCACTCCCTCTTTCCACCGCACAGACAGAATATTCCCCTGATCATTCTGCGATCGACAAAGCCACCAAATTCATTGAGTGGATTCATCACATATTCCAACAAGTCCAGGAGATTTTGCAAAAATCGAATGCTAAGTACAAGCAGTGCCATGATCATCACAGGGTACCACACCAACTTCACATTGGCGACAAAGTCTGGTTACATCTGCAAAAGGAGCGTCTCACCGGGCCCCATCAAAATCTTCTCCCACTTTGTTATGGGCCTTACACTATCACCAAGGTTGTGGGTAGCAATGATTTTGAGCTCAACACTCCACTCTTCCTTGGTCTACATCCAGTATTCAATGTGGACCTCCTTCGACCATATTTTCCACCATTATTGGACACTTCTAAGATCGCAGAACAACTGACACCAACAGACCTCAACCCTGACTGCATGGAACCAACATCCACTGATCAGATAGTGGACACACACGTCAAGGGCACTCACCAGTAGCGGATCTAGCTTTATTGGGTTTTCAAGGCAGGGAAACTCCTACACCAAGGCAAATGGCTCACCCGGGGCCAAATCCAGAAGAATTTTCCTCACTTGATGGAGGAACTCAATGCAATGGAGACCATCACTTCCTAAGGGGGGAATATTGATCCAGGTAGATATTAGTGGCCACCCACCTATTCCAATTGGCTCCTCGTGTCTATTTTTGTTCAACACGTTCTTTTGTATTTCTTTGTAATTGCAGGTTCTACACTTTTGTGGATGTCCGAAGCCCCACACATCCTCCAGGTGGATACGGGTGGCTTCTCGCCTAATCCAACTAGCTTATTTGGTATTTTTTCATGTCAACGGATCTTCTTGTACTTCTGGGGCCGTTTTGGGGCCCTAAACGTTGTTTTTTTGGCTCGCCATAGTCAAAATGTAAACTAAGGTAGAGTTTGATGGTGTAATGTGTAGCTCCCTGAAAGACCTTTCCAATGGGCTATCACACGCCTAAAACGGAGGTCGTATGCAAAATTTACGACCCTAGGAAGTTGAGGTGCCAAATTACACCAACTTACCCATAGGGCCCACATGACTTTTGGCGTTTCACCTTCTAGGGTTAGGTTTTTGGATGTCTAGGGTTTTGGAATTTATGAGTAATATCAAAAAGGCCTCTAGAGCCTCATTTTAATCCATTATTATCAGACACATGCGCATAGTAGCCACATATCTTCTTAGAGATAGATACCACCATTCGAGCAAGTTTTCAGTTCTGCAGTTTTACAGTTTCAGCCTATTTCATTATTTAATAGAAGATATTGTTCATTGGATATTTGTGTTGTTCTCCATATCTCTGTGTTTATTATATTCAGTCTATTAATCAGTTCATTTCGCTCCTAAATCCGGATCACATTCTCTCCTTGGTTGGCCTTTATCAACCCTTAATCTTGTATTCTTCCTTCTTATGGGCCTTATACAAGGAGTTAGTTATAATCATTCATCTTCTTTGCTTTCCAATTAATCAATTGATTTTCCTTCCACATATCATTCAACGCCAACTTCCCAACAATATTGAATTGATTTGAGGGTTATTGTTGATGTGAACTACACTTCCATACATGTGTTACTTCTAATCTAGCAATCACCTATCCTCTTGGTGATTGTATAGAAGTTAAGATATGCATCCTCCAAGAAATCATTAAGCTTGGTACTTCCATGAAAATTGTTGTTGTGTTGATCAACCAAAAATGCAAATCGACTCAGTCCTTAGTTGTTCAAACTCATCAATCATACTTCATTAATAAATGATCGATTAACATTACTCTAACCTAAAGAGGCTTTTGTCGACATACTCCATAAACATGCATTCATTTCTACCATTCCATGACCACTAATATGTTGTTTTAGTTTACTATGTTTAGTCAACTAACTCAATTAGTTCAACCTCAAGTTAGTTCTTGCCTAGTATATTTTCTTAATAAAATTAGTCTTTAGTCGAACTTTGATCTAGTTGACCATCTAACTTCTTAGATAATGCATGTTCACTTTTCTTCACTATCAAGATCCATTCTAGAATAGTAGTCTCGACAATGAAAGCATCTAGTTAAAATGGTTAGCTAAAATGTGGATTCATGATACACTCACTTATGGGAGTTGTTATAAGCTCATATTTATCATTGTCCAATGACACTATTGATAAAAGCAGGGTATCCTCTAGTTTTTGTGCATAATAGGGGGAATTGTCTCATTATCTGCACAAAACGGTTTTTTTAGGGGAAGACTCTTTAATTGTTCTCATTCTCTTGTTTGCCACTTTCTTCTGAATTTCATTTTGACCCCTATGTTTATGGTGTTAGCACTATTATTTTCATAGCTAATCTTAGAGGTTTGTCAGCAATTTGAAAATTCATGCATGTTAGAACCAATATTTTTTTTATGCCTGACATCATCTAAAATCTCCAAGGGTTAGTTTCAAACGGAAGCTTTATCATTTATTATTTCCATTTCCATTTGAAACTTCACGCTACAAAATTTGTTGTGCAC
Organism: Picea sitchensis; assembly: GCA_010110895.2. Lineage (NCBI taxonomy): Eukaryota > Viridiplantae > Streptophyta > Pinopsida > Pinales > Pinaceae > Picea > Picea sitchensis. The sequence continues at coordinate 68,958 of SNQJ01S0069978.1, forward strand.
CGCGCAGAGTGTTTTGTCGCATAGGGGAATTTGTCGCGCAGGGGATTTTGTCTCGCAGAGGATGTTGTCGCGCAGAGGATTTTGTCGTGCAGGGGATTTTATCACGCAGAGAATTTTGTCGCGCAAATGATTTTATCGTGCAGAGGATGTTTTCGTGCAGAGGATTTTGTCACACAGAGAGTTTTTTCACGCAAAAGATGTTGTCACGCAGAGGATTTTCCTGCACACATGCTACAGGGCACACTGCGTAAATGACTAGTTTAGTGGTCAACTTCGAGATAAATTTATGACCAATTGGAGAGGAATCTTGAAAATCCCCGAGAATTTTTTGTTGAGGAAAAACCAGATAATAAAAACCTCTCTCATATTTTCAAAAGGTGTCATGGATTGGGAGATTTGAAGGAATATTTGAGCCCTATTTTTCACTTTTCATGATTTATTGTTTGAGACATGTTTTTATGACACGTGTTATGGCTAGCTGGAGATGAATTTCAAGAAACCGAGAGAGGTTTTTCTTTAGAACGATATTACCTACAAAAACCGTTCTCATATGGTACACAAATGTTATAGTTTGAGGATTACAAGTGGCATTTTGAAGCCTATTTTTCATAATTTCGCCTCCTAAAAAGCAGGAAATCAGTTAAAACTTGTCATTTTTTGTTTTGTAACAGATTCTATTTTGGGACAGCGATTGGAGTTCAAAGTGGTGAGCTGGAAAGGACCTATAGTTCTATATATTGTTTGGTACAAGAGTAGAGAAGGGTTGGACCCTTGGGGGATCAGACTTGTTTATTTCTTTAAAGTTAATGCCGAAGTTTCCTCTTTCTAAAATTTGAGATTCATCACTATGTTTATGTTCAGTATGTGTTTGTTGTATATCATTTCCATGATTATGTTTTTCTCCTAGAATTTTCTACGAGTAAGTGGTAGGAATTCATCTATGTTTGATGCTCCTTTCACACTGATGATGCTTGTTATGTGTTAATGGTTACTTTTACATAATTCATCTTCATTTGAGGCTATGTATCTTTGTGCCATTTCTTCTAAAGTTGCACTAGAGCTTCATCCATTGATTGATGCCTGTAGTGTAGTGGTATTTCTTCTCCTTTCCATCTCTCATATCATATCATTTATTTGCTGAGCATAGTGCCTATTTTTCCTTGAATCTGCAGAAAGAAACCAACCAGTTGTTGACTTTAAAAACATTGAAATTTGGGCCTTGACTCCATTGCCCAGTGGTACCTTTTCCTTGTTTGTCCTACCAACCATTTTAAAACAAAAAAAAAAAATTCCTATTGCAGAATATGACCATTGTGCCTTTATTCAAGAAACTCTTGAGTTATTACCAGTCATTAGACATATGAGAGAGCCCTCTCTGGTTGTAAAGGTCAAAATACAACCTAAAGATGGTTGAAACAGTTACCTTAGGGTTTTCTTTGATACAACCCAAATAAATTCCTGAGTGATAACATTTTGGCATCGTTTCCGAGGATGAAGGTGAAATTTTCCCTGGGATAAAACGACAAATATCAGATTTGACTTCTGATGGTGAACAGAGGTCAAACACAAGGTGGTTTTATCATTCACCTGGAGAATCCAATCAAGCTTCAAATGAAATTCAAAGACTCCACTGGAGAATGAGACCTATTGACAGAGATATGAAAGAGCAGTATGGAAAAATCGGGTACTCGAGCTTAAGTTTAATTCAAGAAGTACTTTTCTATTTTATCAATATCTTCTTGTTCTTTCCTGAGTTTTTCAAAAGAATATTTCTTCGCTTACTGCATTCAAATGAAGCCCAGAGATCCACGCTTGTATATCCTCCATTGCAAACTGTAGGCATACATCCTTCATGTATAACCGATATTCACCAAGCTCCTTACTCTAATCCATATGATGTTCATGATCATTCTTGTGAGATTAATGAAACCAAAGTTCATCTTGTACCTTTTGTTCTTAATCCTGCACCCTCCAATATTCAAGAAAGATACAGTCCTCTTAAATTGCCTTCCATATTTCATGAATTTCCTCTGAAACATTATAAGTACCTTCCTATATTTGATGGAGATCTTGATGGACATTCAACTGAAAAACATATTCAGGTCTTTGATCATTTTATAGACCTTTTTGAGATTGAACATGATGATGTGTCTATGAGGGCCTTTTCTCAGTCCTTACAAGGAGATGTCAAAGCATGGTTCAAATATTTACAGCCTCGATCAATTATCTCGTGGGATGAATTGAGGGAAGCTTTCCGTAGATTTTGGGGAGAGATAAAGTCATGGGATCTACTCCTTTAAGGTTTTGTACCATGAGAAGAATGAAAGATGAAACCATGTCAAATTTCAGTAGGAGGTTTGCTAGTCTTTATTATAAAGTTCCTAAAGAAGTTCAACCTCCTGAAGTTCCTGCCATGCTCCATTATGTAACAAACTTTCAATCAGACTTATTTTTTCTTCTGATGGAGAGGAATTCTATGTCTTTGCAGCAAATGTTCAACAATGCTCAAGAAGTTGCAGACAATATTCAAGCATGTAAGGAGATGAAAAATCATATTTTGGATGAGAAATTGAAAGCTGAGGAACCAGAGATTGTGCATAATATGCAGGAGGTTGATCATGTCATAAGTTTTCTTGAAGGATGTCATGAGGATGTGTTTGCAAAGAATGATAATCAGATTGAAGAACAAGTTACACTCCTAAATTTCTTTGATACTGATTTAAATTAGGATCCATGTCATCATGAGCAAGAAAATGAATGTTTTATGTATGCATTTGTAAACAACCATGAATGGGAATTTGTGTATCAGTTTGCAGAAGAACAAGTCGTTGCCTCAATTTTCCTATTTGATGACATTACGGAGATTTTTGGTGAACCTAGGTATGATGAGTACAATGATGACTATGAGGTTGACTCTTCAGAACAAGCAGTTGCACTTTCCGAATCTGAAAATGATTGTTTTCAACAACCCAAAGAAATCAGCAAATGTGCATATGACAAGAGTGAAGAAAATGAAGAAAGTTTTGAATCAGGTGAAAGAACTTTTCCATTGTGTTTTTTTTCTTTCAAATTTCTTAAGAAAAAAAGTTATAATGTTTCAAACCAGAAATCCTCCAGGCATGATGTTGAATATGAAGAAAGCAATGGACTTTCCAATGAAAAATATCTTCCATTATGTTTTTCTTCATTTGAATTGTTGAAAGTAAATGATGAGATAACAGAGGAAGCAATGAAGTCTAAATGTATTCATAGTGACATTGTTTTACATCAGCAAATTCTTATCAGTGAAGAGGACCAACAACCTTCTCATACTTTTAATGACCCTGTTGTTGATTACATGGAAGGTAATTTCAGTTCAGATTTGTAGCCTATGATCAACTACCAGCTTGGAAATAAATATGATGGTCAATCAACGTCGGTGTTAGATATGAATTGCTTGCCACTAGGGGTTTCATTTCCGCTAGCACTGTCTTCTAATTCAGAAGATTGTTATTTCCAGCAGTCTCAGCTGATTTTTCAGCCTTTTTGTGGTAATCAACAAGTTGAATTACATGAAAACAAGGAAGCAGTGGAAGGGGTGAAACATTATTGTTGTTTTATGTATGTTTTTGAGGATCCATTTGCAGATTTTTTGGAGGCAGTAAATAGTTCCAATGTTTTAAATGTTTTGAGATTTGAATTTATAGATAAATTTTTGAATGAATTATGAATTTCAGCAGTTAGGGTAGGTAGGTGTGAATAAGCTCAGCATGGTGAGTATTTCTTTCATCATTTTCAATTTGTATTTTAAGTTTGGGTTTGGTTCATTTGCATAATAAGTTGGTGGAGAAACAGATTACAGGTTGCAGATCACAGTATATGGCTTGGGAACAACCCAATGGATAAGGCACCTGGTCTACTATTCTTTGCTACCTCACAAGGAGGATAGCATCCCCATTGGAGCCAGTTGTTAGCACCATGATTTCCATAGTTAAGGTTATAGGTTTGTCAACAATTTGCAAAGTCATGCATGTTAGCCTCAATATTTGTTTATGCTTGACATCATCTAACATCTCCAAGGGTCGGTTTCAAAAGGAAGCTTTATCATTTATTATTTCCATTTCCATTTTCAAATGTGCGCTGCAAAATTTACTGTGCACCAGGCAAAGGATTTTGTCGCGCAGAGGATGCTTTTGCACAGAGCATGTTGCTGCGCAGAGGATTTTGTCGACCAGGGTATTTTGTCGCGCAGGGGATGTTGTCGCGCAGAGGATTTTTTCGTGCAAGGGATTTTGTCGCACAAGGGATTTTGTTGCGCAGAGGATTTTCTCGCGCAAACGATTTTGTCATGCAAAGGATGTTGTTGCACAGAGGATTTTTCTGCATAGATATTTTTTTCATACAGAAGATGTCATGCAAAGGATGTTGTCGCATAGAGGATTTTCCTGCTCACATGCTGCAGGGAACATTGCGTAAATGATTGGTTTAGTGGTCAACTTTGGGATCAATTTTTGACCAACTAGAGAGGAATTTTGAAAATCCCCGAGAGGTGTTTGTTGACGACAAACCAAATAATAAAAACCTCTCTCAAATTTTCAAAAGGTGTCACGGATTGGGAGATTAGGAGGAATCCTTGAGCCCTATTTTTCATTTTTCGTGTTTTATTGTTTGAGACATGTTTTTGCGACACGTGTTCCAGCCAGTTAGAGATGAATTTCAAGAAACTGAGAGAGGTTTTTCTTTAGAACGAGATTACCTACAAAAATATTTCTTGGATGTTACACAACTATTACAGTTTGAGAATTACAAGTGGTTTTTTGCGCCTCATGAAAAGCAGGAAATCAGTTAAAACATATCATTTTTTATTTGTAACAGATTCTATTTTGGGAAAGGGGTTGGAGTTCGAAATGGTGAGATGGAAAGGACCTATAGTGCTATATATTTCGTGGTACAAGAGTAGAGAAGGGTTGGACCCTTGGGGGATCAAGACTTGTTGATTTCTTTGAAGTTAATGCAGAAGTTTCCTCTTTCTGAAATTTGAGATTCATCACGGTGTTTATGTTCAGTATGTGTTTCTTGTATATCATTTCCATGATTATATTTTTCTGCTAGCATTGTCTGAGATTAAGTGGTAGGAATTCATCTATATTTGATGTTCCTTTCACACTGATGATGCTTGTTATGTGTTAATGGTTACTTTTACAGAATTCATCTTCATTTTATGCTTTGTTTAGTAATTAATCTTTGTGTTGTTTCTTCTAAAGCTATAATGGAGATTCATCCATTGATTGATGTATGTAGTGTAGTGGGATTTCTTCTCATTTCCATCTCTCATCTCATATCATTTATTTACTGAGAATAGCGCATATTTTGCCTCAAATCTGCAGAAAGAAACCAACGAGTTGTTCACTGTAAAAACATTGAAATTTGGGCCTTGACTCCATCGCCCAATGGTACATTTTCCTTGTTTTTCCCACCAACCATTTTAAAACAAAAAAAACCTATCCTATTGCAGAATCTAACCTCTGTGCCTTTATTGATGAAACCTTGAGTTATTACCAATCATTAGACATATGAGAGTGCCCTCTCTAGTTGTATAGGTCGGAATACAATCTAAAGTTGGTTGAAACAGTTACCTTGGGGTTTTCTTTGATACAACCCAAATATATTCTCGAGTGCTAACACATGGGACAACAAAGTTGAGTTGTATCATTTCTTTTAATTCATACATTCGAAAAATGACTTGGAGTATATTGAACTAAATGAGCATTCATAATTTCCTTTCTTCTTTGTCGCTTCACTACGAGATCAACTGTCTCGGTGGGGAGAAGCCTTTTTCTCATTATTCCTTCACCTCTAAAAATTATTCTACTTCTTAACCTTCTGCAGAGATTGGTGGGAAATTCACCTAAGTCAAACTTTTCCCAAACCGTATTGCATTCCAATGCCATTCAATCAATGCCGCATCTTTAACATTTATCACTATCCCTTCAAGGTGCAGCTCATTAGAGCTATCTCACAAAGTTAACAAGGCATTGATTAACCAATAGCTTGGGCAATCTTACAACAAGACCTGGAGGGAATGAACTCAAAGCAACAATTTTTATCTTTTACACATATCTTTTTAAATTTTAGGGACCTAACCCCTCACGTAAATAGAATAATATATTTTCCATTTATATCTGCTAAATATTCATGTTTTTGCATATTATATTACATCTGGTACCTTATAAGTGGTATCAGAGCACTTTCCTTGGTAGGAATTGTGGGTTCAATTTTTTTCCAGGGTAGAGACATGTACTATCGGCATCTTAAAAGCACATAGATCTGTCACTCAGCAGGTAAAAGTACAATGGTGAAGACTACACGCAGACGATACAGATGGTCTCACAGGGTTGCCTAGAAACCAAAGTTTCTCCCTTGTGAGAAACCTATGTAACCCCTGTTGGTACCCCTCGAGTAGTGCCACATCAGATATAATATATACATGTCCATCACTCCAACGTATCGGTAGGTATATTAAGAGTCCCATAGGTATCATGAAACCAACCCTGGACCAACGATCGGCCTCCTAACTGTTATAGTGCCACCAAGAACAACACTCGGGAAGATACTCTCTAGTACCTCGGTAATCAAGTATTACGACTAATGGTACGGTCGAGCCTCATTAGTTCATGCCCTGATATATTGCACTGAGTAATATTGTTCAACCCCGCGCATATATTAGAGAGCTATAGCACAAGGAAAGCCCTTGTCCATTGGCACCCTGCAAACCCTAACCAGGAGGGAACATTCCAGAAAGGAACATAAAGGATATTTAGGCTGCACAACCTTGCCTCCTACATTATGGTTGCATACACCCTTATTTGAGACCTATCTCATTGGATTCACCTTTTCTCCCTGATTGTTATGATACCTATCAGTTTTCACCTTTTTTCTACCCTGTGGACCCATACCCTTCTTTACACTCTTATTTCCCACTTATCCCATTGGCTTCCTCCCGTTTCCCTGATCATAGTGGCAGGTATCACTTATCTATTTTTCTATCCATGGATCCACCCCTCATCCCCTCATGCCTCCCACCCGCCAAGAAGAAACCAATCAGAAATTGAGCATTGACCTTACTACCCTTCATGAGAAAGTGCATAATGACATTCCTATCATTCATGCCAAAATGGACCACATCCAAGAAGAACTCAATAACCAAATTGTTGAAGTCAATTCCTCTCCAACAATTCATGAATAAATTTTAGGTTCCTTCTTCCTTTGATCCACCGCGCTATACTGAAGGTGTTGACTCCAACCTGCCTTTGCACTCTCATTCCAACTCCCTACCCCGTGACCCTCATATTCCTTGAGTCAAGGTGAACAAATTTGATGGCTTAGATCCACAAGCCTGGGTTACTCAGATGGAATATTATTTCTCCCTCCATGGAATTACTGATGATTTGACCAACCTTCGTTACATAATTCTCTAATTGGATCCAAAATGATGGAAATGGTGGAAATGGCGTAGAAATGCATGCCAATGGTACGTTTCTTGGACAGAGTTTGTTGATGAGTTGTATGAAAGCTTTGACATAGACACCCACCATTTAGGATGTCTTCCCAAGTTGAAATAGTTTGGCACAGCGGAAGATTTTATCGTTGCCTTTAAGCACTTGGATTTTCGCACGAACGACATTACAGATTCCTTCTTCCAGGATTGCTTTATCAATGGCCTCAAGGATGAAATCCCAGCGTAAGTCATCAAGGCTCACCCCCTGACCTGGTTGGAATAAACTAAACATGCCAAGGAGGCACAAGATGTCATCTTGGCCCAAAGCATAAAATCCACTTTTGTTCCCCACCAAAAACCCACCACTCCTGCCCCTCAATGACCTCCTCTCAAGGTCCAAAAATCAACATGGGCGGAAATGGTTGAACGCCAACTCAAGGGCCTTTGCTACAATTGTGATGATGTTATAACCCTAAACTGCACCAAATATGCATACTTGGCATCATGCCATCTTACTTGCTATCATTTCCAAGCCATCACTGAACAGATCTTCTGAAAACCATTGTTTTGAAAGTGCATGCACCCTACACCACTATTGCCCATGTACACACGCTTGCTGCACCACTACAGCCCACGTACACTCACAAATAATCGCAAAAAATGAAAATTGAATATGGATACGGGTTTCCAGGACATTACTTAATCGTTTGGCCACCCATAGCCAGTCACCCCAACCGTTACTCTATCTTTTGGCCTATAAATGAAGGTGTTGGGGCCCTGTTGATGGGCGAAATTGATCGTCCGTCAACTGGGAGAGTGGAACCGGTCCGGGGTTGTCTAAATAACCCAAGTCGTTTGGAATGGACCACCCTGACGAGTTTAACGGCTCCGTTGGCCGCTCTAAGGTCTTCTATGAAAACCAAAGAGAGAAATGATATGAGCTAAGAAATCTAACTAAAGGTGAATAAAATAAACTAAACTATAACTAAATACAAGAAACTAACTAAAATAGAGGAAACTAGAAACTAATAAAACAAAGAAAAGGAACTAATACACTAAATACTAATTATTCTATACGATCCACTAATTACTATT
>SNQJ01S0069978.1:77539-93443 GCA_010110895.2 Picea sitchensis
TTTAGAACATTGCAACAAAAGATCTCATATAATCAATAAGTCAAGAGCTCATAGCAATAAGGATCAAATCATATAAGACCAAAATCAATCATGACCTTTATAGGATCAAATGTAGTCAATAAATTTTCATGCTCAATGACTTATTAATCCAATAAATCCAAATGCTCAATCAGAGTAAGAGTAGGCCAAGGGACATAGTTTGAAAGAATCTTTTGCAGTCATGTGATAAACCAATGGTAAAGTGCCTTTCAGAAAATTAATAAAAGACGACGACAGTCCAAACAACGAAAGAGGGGTTTTCACACTTTCAGTTGTGAAAACTGAATCGAAACCAAATTGCAATTGTCGCAAAGATGAAACAAATGTCTAGTTGCACAATGCGACGATGATTTGTCGTTTAGAAGACAAGAGGTGTAGGCATCTTTTTTAGAGAAATTAAAAAAAATGAATTGGCTGCCAACAGGCCCCATTCTAGAGAGAAGCACGAGAGCATAGAAACTCTACCCATTTCGATATTCCCCCGTTGCCCCAATATTTTGCAACCACATTGTGAGTTGATCCAGAATGCCATCTTCCTCCTTTACAAATCCTTACCATTTCCCTAGAGAGAACTGAAGAGGAGAAGAACACGTGGAAGCAGTTGGTGCATGGTGAAGAGGAGCCCAGGACCAAGTTCGAGGAGCAGTGTTAGTCTCATGTTGTAAACAACTTTTGTGAGATTAATATAAAGAACTATTTTTTCTGTCCCGCCAAATGACGTCTTAAATCTTTATGTTTTGTTCACATTTTTTTATTATGATCTCTAACCAACTAATCCATACATAGAATGCATGCTTGTAGTTTCTTGTTTGTCTTTTGGTGAATGCAGGTCAGCCTTGGGAGGAGACTTGCAGTCAGGAAACAACCGAGCGCAAAGGGATCGACACCGGACGTGGAGTTTAAGGTATGCCTACAAAATCCCTATACTTTGTCTTTTATGTATGATTGTGGGATAATTTCGGGATAGTTGATAAAAAGTAGGAGACTTTAGATGGTTATCTCTGCCTATATTTTAGAACCCTGGTGTAGTCTGTAGAGGGGTTTTCCTGCTATAGCAAATTTGGCCATTGTACTAGGGAAGCCTCTAGGGTCTTTGGGTATATTTCTTTGGGTGTTTTTGAATTAGTTTACTCATTGTTTTTGAGTTTATGTAAGCTTATGTGTCTTTAAGGGATGTTGGTCTTCCATACCAGTACTCCCTGCCTTTTGCTTGACTATTAGTTTTCATCTTTTTGAGAAGTTATAAAGGTGTACACGACCTGTAGTGGGCTTGCACGCATGGATACATGCCCTTCCTTTGGACAGCCCACGTAGTTTTTCTTTTCAAATATCTGAGAAAAGTAGTTACGAAAAGTTTGGTTAAAGAGTTTAAATTGGCAAATCTTTATTTGTGAAGAAAGAAGTACTTTGTTTCCAGTATCATCTTATGCTCTTCTCTTTCGTCTCTTAAATAACATCACTGGTTTCACTTCCGTTCCTTCTGATTTAAGAAAACCACTAAAATTATAGATTAATTAAAAGTTATTAGACTTTGTGTTTGAAGGGTCCATCTATTTAGTCTAGGCTAGAGCCTTGATTTAGGATTGGAGAGGAAACTTTTCAAGGCTACAAAAACAAACATAAGAGTCTGAGCTAGGGAGTGCTTGAAAGTCTAGTAACCGTGAAAGTTATCTGGGACCCCCCTCTAACACAGGGGCTAAACACGAGGTCACGTAAGGAAAGGTAGTGGAGATAACCCCTCCAAATTCGGACCAAACGAAGCATATAGAGGGTTTATCTTGGGATTTTGTTGATCGCATTTTCCACGGAGCTTCGTCGGTCTCGAATCTGTTCGAGGTCCTCAGTCGTCTTCCATAACACTTTCTTTTGATACCCTTGATAGGTTTTAGGCTTGATACCCTGCTCATTGCGGTCCACCCAACTGTCGACTGTACCCGCCTGGTGATTGTTCGTGCACTGGAAACCTAGTTGCCTTTATATTAGTGACGTATACAGGTGATTGTGGGGGTATACCACGGTACCTTGGGAAAACATCAGGCCACACTTTGCAGAGTATACCCAGAGGGTGCTTCCGTATTCGATTTTCACTTGCACCGGTAAGTTGCTCTAGTGTTGGTATTTGTAACTGTTCTTCCAACTTGCTAGTGATCTTCTTGTCTTATCTCATAGGAGATTTTTTCTAGTCTGTGCTGGTTTTTAAATGATTATAGAAATCCCTAATGTGTCATTGATCTTCTCACACCATGGAGGATCAAGAGCTCTGCCGGTCTTGAAGGATTCTTGGCCTCCCTATGGTTAATCTGGAGCCACCCCCACCACCGCTAAGGCGAAGACTAGACCAGCAAGGGTCTTTTGAGGCAACCGGGCCACAGGAAACTGAGCCTGACCCTTCTCCAAGAGGAGAACAGTTGATTCTAGAGGAACCAACCATTGTCGACCTCAGAGCAGAAACTCTTGGTCCTTATAACCCTCCGATCACTAATCTATCGACGCCCATCGTCGTACATGTTAAACCTTACGAGCGTCAGGTAGTGTCACAAGCAACGATGGAGACAAATGTTGCTACTTCTTCAGGGAATTCTCATATTCCCTCTACGGCTGTCACCACAGGGGGTGTTCCACCTCCTAACCAATCGTCATCGGTCCAGACCACCATGGTCTCGACTGCCTCTACCTTGGGCAATGGTCTGATTTCATCTATGGAAGTGATCACTTCTCCTCTCACCCAGACTACGACAAGCCCTCTGTTCTCATACAGGATGCCTGGCTTCGATACGAACTCTGTCCTTTCCTACTCCACTCTACAGACTTTAGGTTTGGGAGAAGGGATCTCTAACGCTCCTCTGTAAGGATCCATGGGGGGCACTTCAGCTCCCTATATTGCTTTCCCTTATGGATGGGGTCATATACCTCCTTCGTCCCCTTCACTTGGCAATGCTCACCAGCACTCCACCGGGTCGAACATAAACTATAGTTCATTTGGAGCAGGTAGTCAAGGAATCCCTTCTTATAGCATGTCGGTAGGTTCGACACCATTCTCTTTGTTCGATGCGTTTGGTAACAATGCATTCTCATCAACTGTCGTCTTGACCAGGGGCAACCTCGGTTATGGACAACAAAATCCTATGCAGGGTACTATTCCTCCATAGGGGGAAAACTTAGCAATTCCTTCCTCACAAGGACCTTGGAATCTGTGGCAAGGATCAGTTCCCTTGTCAGGGATGTCGATCGGGGGCAACCCCATCCATAGCCAATGGAACCCAGGGCAAGGCTCAGCACCCATGCCCGTCGGATCGGCTAGGGGCAACCCTTCCCAAACTTCTTGGAATGCGACACAAGCCCAGCCCTTTATGTCTTATTAAGGGAGTCAGTCGATGACATCTCAACAAGTGTAGAATCTGTACGCTGGCCACGACTATGGTTATTACCATAACCCTGGACAACAACCTAAATTTTCCTGGCAACCTGGTGCCAGCCAAACTCCAGGCTCCTTTTTCCCTGGTTATAATCAACAACCCAAATTACCTTTTCTGGCAAATCTGCACTTGCCAGACTTGACAAGGTTATTAAATGACCCCATATGTCACAATCTGTGTTGGCCTCCTATGCCAACCAAGTTTCTTTCAGACATTCCAAAGCTCGAATCTAAGCCTAACAAATATCCAGGCAATAATGTGACTACCTTCCATTTATGGTGCTCATCCAACTCTTTGAGAAACGACTCCGTCCAGTTGCACTTGTTTCAACGCACTCTCATCGGGAATGCTGTGAAATGGTACATTGAGCTTGACCGCTCAAGATACTCTTCCTTCAGTGAATTGGTAATGGCTTTCTTAAACCATTTCCAATTACCTGTGAGATACGATGCCGGCACCGAATTGTTGGCCAACTTTGCGCAGACAAAAGCGGACCATATCTCAGATCACATCCGAGAATGGAAATGTCGGAAGAGTTTAATAAAAGTACCAGTTCTACCAGCATTCCTGCTTGAGTGGTTCCTTAAGTATTTGGTACCCTAGTTATCTAAATATGTCGCAACCTCGGGGGTCTTTTCAGAAGAAGAAACGATAATGAGAGCTCAACAGCTAGAGCTGATTTACTCTCAATCTGGTTTACTTTATGAAGTTTTTCCAGATGCACCATGGTCGATACTTGACAAGACCAGACAGAGATCTATACCACATGTCGATGGTATTGTTGGTTCAGTGCAAACGAAGCCTGTTGATCAGCTATCGAATCAATTGCAGAAATTGTCAATACCGCAAACAGCGGCCAGACAGACCATTGGTTCAGTTGCTCCCCCTACTCAAACGTCGAATGTACACAGTGTGCAATCGACAAACCCAAAGGCCACCTAGTAGCCTGAAGGAAAGAAGAAACAGTGAAGAAGGGTAAGGGGGATAAGAAACCTACCAATAATTTTGGTGGGGGCAACACAGAAAAGAAGAAGTTGAAGTATCTGTGTAATATTTGAATGAAAGACCACCCAACTCACCAGTGCCCTCGGCTTGCGGAGGCCTAGAATTTATTGGCACAACAACAGCCTGTCGTGTTAACCAATCCATTTCCACATGGGAAAATTTTAACTCAAGCCTCTTCAAGTGCGGAAGGGGGCAATCAGGGACCCGTTCCGTCTGCGAGTAATCCTTCGTCCTCAAATGTGTACATGATGAAAGTTAGCGTTGACTTAACAACTAGGACACACGACTACGGAATGTCAAACACCTCTGAGAAGGGTAAAGAAGCCGAAAACCCATCTCTTTGTCTTCATATTTAGAAGAAGTTGGGTGAAACAATAACACGCATCCCCAAAGGTGTGTTCAAGAAAGCTTCCCACAACCCAAACGCAAGGGTTGCCCAGAATTACTCCGTGGTGGAGGATTTGTCACAAACCCCTTGTGCGATGTCTGCTTTGGAAATCCTCTAGAACTTCCCTTTCCAGAGAAAGGATATGTTAGTTTCCTTAGGATCCGTTGAGACTTGTAATCCGGGAACGATCATGCTTGATACGACTGACTTAAAACCTCATCTTCCTTACCACGTGGCGTTTCAGATAGTAGTGGCTTACACCACGAAAAATTTTACTCAAAACATTTTCCACACGGTGGTTGATGAGGGTTCCTCGACATGTGTGATGTCTTTGGCGTGTTGGAAGGCCATTGGCCAACCCGTTTTGCCTTCGTCACCTACTCTTCCTACCGCTTTCGACAGTCGTTTGTTCCGACCACATGGAATCATCCCCTCTTTCCCCGTGCAGTTAGGGGGAAGACCATGCGCGTCGAGGTTGAAGTGGTCGATGCGTCTCTCATCTACAATCTCTTGTTAGGAAGGAGTTGGACCTATGTTATGCAATAAGTGGTCGCAATAGTTTTTCGGGTCTTGTTGTTTCCACGTGAGGGTTGGATCGTGTCCATTGATCAGTTATCCTTCTCCCATCCTGACCCTTCATCGGGGGTATCCACGGTCCCGATGATTGATAACCCTCAGCCCGGCATTGTCAACGTAGGGGTTGGTTTGTGCCCACCTTTGATGGGTACTTTCGATTACCTGCCTCTGACCGGCAATGTCCATTACATATCGGTTGTCCCTGATCAGCCTAGGGCTGAAAATTTTCAAATCTCGTTGTTTCGCACAACTTACTTTAGCAATCCTTGGACTCTTCCTTCCCCATTATCTACGATGGAAGGGACAGGGCACCATGGCATGGCCATGCCTTTGTCTGTGGCACAAGTTGCATACTCTATAGTCCAGCAATCTTCCGCCGACCCCGATCTGACTCCCGCACAAGAGTTAGATCCAGTTCTCGAGCCTATTTGGGCTCAAGGTTCCCTTGCCGATATTGATTCTTTAGACTTAGTCTTTCCCTTAGACAAGGCGATTATTGAGGCAATGACTAGTCCGGATAGACCCTGGGATGATCTCCATCACAGATCTTATTTTCTCCCAGAGTTAAGAATAATTGAAGCAGGAGAATTCACTCTGACTATGACGGGAGATAGGGTTTGTCCTATCAATCCTTTGGCTACGCACAATGTTTACGCTAAAGGAAATATGAAAACCATGGCTAGAATGATACCTATTGATATCTCCATAATCCCTGGCGTTGTGGAGAATATATTCGTCGGAGCAGATTTCTCCCCCGAGGAGATTTGAATCTACACGGATTTATTTAAATAAATTTGCGACCCATTTGCCTGGTCTTACGAGGAAATGCCCGGCAAAGATCCAAGAATCGTTGAACATGAAATCATGACATATCCTGATGCCAAGACAGTCTGGCAGAAGCTTCATCCAGTTAATCCCAGGAAAGCAGCAGCTATTAAAGCTGAAGTAGATAAACTACTCAAAGTTGGTTTCATCTACCCCGTTCAGTTGACTCAATGGGTGTCAAATCCCGTACCAGTCAAACAAATGCAGGGTACGATTCACGTATGTACGGACTTCCGTGATTTGAACAAATCATGTCTAAAGGATAATTTCCCCACGCCATTTATTGACCAGATAGTCGATGAATGTGCAGGGTGCGAGGCATTTTCTTTCATGGATGGTTTTTTGGGATACAATCAGATACAGATCAAACCCGAAGACCAACTACTTTTTAGCAGGCCATGTCTTTTTCTTTCCATGACCTCAAACACATAGTCAAGGCTTATCTTGATGATTTAGCATCATGATCTCATAAGAGAGTTGACCACCCATCACACCTCTGACTTATCTTTGAGCGATGTCGCTACTACCGGATTCACTTGAATCCAAACAAGTGCAGATTTTGCGTAAGATCAGGTCATCTGCTTGGTTTCATAGTTTCTACAACATGGATCATGGTCAATCCTCTAAAGGTTGAGGCGATAGTTCAGTTGCCTCCCCCGTGCACAATCCCTTAGCTTCAAAGTTTACAGGGAAAAGCAAACTTCTTACGATGTTTCATCGCAAACTATGCCAAGATCACAAAGGGTTCCATGTGTTTACTGAAGAAGTGTGTTCCTTTTCATTTGGATGGCATTGCTCAGCGCTCTTTTGAACCGTTTAAACACGCCCTCACGTCTGCCCCTCTGCTTTGGCCACCCAATTATAATAAAAATTTCTTATGGTACTTGGCCACTGCAGAGTTGACCATCGGCATGGTCTTGGTTCAAGAGGATGATTTTCTCTCTGAATATGTGCTCTATTACCTGATCCGAGGCCTAGTTGGACCAGAATTCAATTATTCCTACATTGAAAAACTTGCGTTGGCAGTCGTTCATGTTGTCCAGCAGTTTCTTCATTACATCTTATTTCGCAAGACCACCATCATTGTCATTGTGAATCCATTTCAATATGTGTTGACACGACATGTAATCGGTGGAAATATCAGTAGATGGATAGTTATCCTCCAAGAATTAGACTTGGATTTTGTCTCGGCGAAATCCAAAAAGTCATTGGTCTTCACGGAACTCATTTCGGAACTTCCGGTCGAATCAGGTGATGTTATACCCAGGGAGTCACCTATCAAAGGAGATATGTTTTTTATCACATCTTCGGACCCCTGGTATGGAGATATACTATTATATTTCCATACTTTGAAGTGCCCCACCTATGCCTCTCATGATAAGCATCGTTGTATATGACATCAATCTAAGAAATATCTCATACTCGAGGACACTTTGTATCATTGAGGCGTACATTGCATCCTTCGTCGGTGTCTCACTCATGAAGAAGTGGAAATCATGCTTAACGATTGCCACACAGGAGCATATGGCATTCATTTGTTTGGGTTGGAAACAGCCAAAAATATTCTACGAGCCGGTTACTTTTGGCCGACATTAATCAAATATTATGTTGAATCGGTCAAGAAGTGCCACCCATGTCAGATATTTTCTCGGAAGATGAGGGCACACCCCACTCCCATGTTTCCCTCCATCATAGTTGGTCCCTTCACCAAGTGGGGGATTTATTACGCTACATGCAACCCTCCTTCCGCAAGGGGGAAACATTATATCATCGTAGCAATAGACTACTTCACGAGGTGGGTCGAAGGTATGCCAACGTTTAAAGATGATGGCGAGACAACATCTCTCTTTTTGTTTAACCAGGTAATAGAAAGTTTCAGCGTCCTGAGAGAGATTATCACTGACCATGGCAGTCACTTTAAGAACAAAATGATGTCCAAGTTAACGTCAAATCTTGGGTTGAGGCAAGAACATTCATCACCCTACTACCCACAAGTGAATGGTCAGGTGGAAGTTGTGAATAAATCCCTTAAGACTATTCTACAACGAACGATCAATTCGGCCAGGTCAAATTGGCATTTGATTTTGTACTCGGCACTATGGGCCTACCAAACGTCTGTTAAGACTACAACCAAATTCTCACCTTTTCAACTCGTTTACGTGCTGGAAGTAGTATTGCCTATAGAGTGCCAGATCCCCTCTCTAAAATTGGCAGTACAGTTATTTCCACATACTTCACCGCTTGAAGAGCGTTTATTATATCTTGAGCAACGTCGGGATGCAGCCTTGGCTAATGAGGCTCACAAACAAAAAGTCAAGTGTCAGTATGATCGGTCCGTCTGTCCTCGAATTTTCTCTGAAGGTGACCTTGTCCTAGTCTATGACCAAGATAAGGACCCCTTGGGGGCAGGCAAGTTCAAACCCATGTGGATCGGACCTTTCATCGTGAAGGAGGTTCTAAATAAGGGCACTTATCATCTGGTGGACTTTGAGGGAAATGCTTTGGCGGAGCCTAGAAATGGGCTCTACCTCAAGAAGTATTACTCGTAGGTGAGTCGCCTTGGGTGACTTCTTGTAACATATGTATAGTTCTTATACATTTTTAGCCTTTGTGTTTTTGGTTTTATGGACGTGTCATTTTTGTTGTCATCTTTTTCACTGTGGCAGATGTCAAGAAAATCAGAGGTGTCCGTTGGGTTTGTGAACGGTGCTAGCCGACACACTCAGAGGCTTGTTTCTGCAGCTTGGGTGATTTTCACACCTCAGGGCCAGTTGCTATCTTCAGGAGGTATCTGTTTAGGTGACACCACAAACAATGTCGCCGAATACAAAGCAGTTTTAGAGCTGCTTCATGACGCTTTTTCGCATGGTATCTCTCACCTCCGGGTCTATTTAGAAGCTCAGCTGGTTGTGTCACAGTTAAATGGGGTTTACCCAGTTTACAATCCTACACTACACCGACGGTTCCTTAGGGTACGTCTCTTAGAACGAAGCTTCGATTACATTACGTATATCCATGTTCCTAGGAGATTGGATCAAATCACAGATACTCTAGCTAATCATGTACTAGATTGTCATATTGCACACATGTAAGGAAAAGAACACACACACACATGTAAATACATTTGTAAAATAGATGTAATATGTAAGGCGTAAAAAAATGTAAAATTTCCATATATATATCAACAATATTAGAGTACATGGGTGGGTGCAAGCGCCTCAAAAATATGTCCAGTAAGAGTCGCGGGGCTTATTCCCTCAAAAATATTCTCTCGGCACGTAAGTAGTCCAGCCTAGCTAAGGGCGAGGCTTGTTGGCCCTGCCATAGTGAACAATGGGGTTCTTCAAACGCTGGAAGATCTGGACCCAGGTCTGTGGCACCCCAACTACGTGAGGTTGCATCGACAGTGGGAGATCCTCGATCTCCGCCATAGGGACTTTACGAGTGAGTGTCGTGAGGTTCTGCTCTACCCATCTCAATACTCTCTCAGCCTCTCTGACCGGAGACCCCCCTACTGTTGTTGTTGGTCTGGCAGCTGCAGCTGGTCCTGCCTCTGGTCGAGGACGTCGCCTAGTCCTCGAGAAGTCTGTTGGATGCAATGGTCCCACATCTGTACATAATAGGTACATAAGTGTCAGATACTCTGGTATACAAAAAAAGTGATATACATAAAAAGACATAAAAATTAAATAACTTTGAAAAGAAAAACAGCCCCAAACCCGAAGTTTCGGTGCTCCCATATCCGACACTCGGTTAGTTTTCTCTTCATGCAATCCAGCATGGTTGTACTCCAGTCAAAAATCCGTGCATTTAAGCACTGTACTGCACAATGCATGTGCGCCCGAGAAGCCTGATGCAAATCTGCAAAACCAATGATCTGCCCAATGAGTAGAACTATCACTTTGAGTGATAGGTTGTTGATATTATGTATAGGCAACTAAGAACCTACTTTCTCAGTACCAGCCTCGCAATGGAGTCCAATCAACTCCTCAATGTTGTGAGGCCCGGGGGGGAAAGTATGCAAGTTGACTAGATCCCCTCTTCTCAAGAGACTAGTTAGGAAGTAAATGTCTTCAGTCATTGGAGTCAATGACTACCCCTTGAGCATGAATGCCTCTGCATCAGGATGCCAGTAATCTATCAAAGCATTCAGCCACCTGGGTTTTGCCCTCATAAACGGACACTGGAAGAACTTTAAAAACCCGCATTGTGATCAAACAACAATAGTAGCAGGGTCCTCTGAGACAAAAAAATCAATGTCCTCATGCTCCCTATGTGTCCAATGAACATACATCCTGCAAAATGCCAAAGTTGGGAGAGGTAACTCTTGGCTTTTCATTTTTTCCACTTGTTTGAGGGTATACGTGGGCTGTCTTGGTGAAAGTCGCATGTGCACGCGGGAAAATTATCTTATGCTCGCGTGTACACGTGGGTTGTGCTTGGACAACCCACGTACATGCAAGGCTGACCTCTTTAAAGGTCAATGCCCCACAAAAAAACAAAAATAAATGCAAAAATGAAAGATGGAAATGCAAGAGAGGTTATTTTGTACTTACTTGGTCCAAGCGGAAGTTCGTTTCGTCCACTGAAGCTCCCGGAATCAACTCTTTCACCAAAGGGATGTTTTTTGAATTTTGGTCAATTCTCAAGTTACAATGGTGATAATGAACTATCGGCATTCTATTTATAGAATTTTTGGCCCCTTTTTGTCATTTTTTTTTAGCTTGAAAATCGTTTACTATGGTTCTTGAGTTTCTCAGGGGATGTTACGATAAGCGTTACTTTGGGTATTTGGAAAAATTTTGAGAGTTGGGTCATTTTTAAAGGTCTTTTGGTAAAAAGTCATTTTTCCAGCTTTGTGCATATAAGATAGGATTCCACCTCCACTTATTGCACCTCATTGTCTTTTTCTCTTTGCCATAGGATCGATCCCACCGAATTGCGAAACGGAACCCTCACTCCTGCTCTAAAAGTATCGTAATTTAGTGGTAGAGCCTACCTTCACATGGATGCCCTAGGTAGATCCTAGTTGCATTTTTGTGTCCATGTCGTCGTTAATGATATTAGGCTCAAGAGTCCTTGTTAGTTTCCCCTAATTACAAGTTTGAGCCTCACTTGCATGATTCATTATCACTCTTGACCTCACCCTCGGGACTCCCTAAACACAACGGGTCTTCTTTTAATCCCTTTTCAGACCCTCTAAACATCAAAATATTGTCGAGCGATCTTGTTTCCCTTCATGCTCGCCAAACTACAATTTGAAGGCACGTCTGTTCGGAGGTAGTTTACCCCTTTTTCGGTCTGGATGGTCAAATGTATGAACAAAGGTATACTCTAGGAACTTCGGTTCACTAGAAGAGTATTCTTAGGTATACGTTTACCCCTTTTTCGGGCCTAAGGGACTAAATTTACGAAAAAGGAACCCCCACGGAGTCCATAGTTAAGCTCTTTTTAGAATCCCTAAAATTGAAAAGATTGTCGAGTGACCTTGTCTCTTCACACTCATTAAATTGGTCGAGAAGAACACCCCTTACGGAGTCCATAGTTAAGCTCTTTTTAGAATCCTTAAATTTGAAAAGATTGTTGAGTAATATTATCTTTCTCACACTCATTAAAATGATTTTGAATCGACGTCTGTTCGGTGCTAGTTTACCACTTTTTCGAGACGACTAGACTACCTTCGAAAATGGTACCCCAATGGAGTCTCCTTTTATGCTTTTTCAGACTCTCTAAAAATGAAAAACCGTCGAGCTTACCTTCTCTAGGCTCGTTAAAATTAAATCGAAGGATGTTATCATTGTGTCTTATTAATCGCATTTTCATCCCAACGTATTTGGCCTAATGTCGGATCCATGTTTCTCTCAACTGAACCATTTGAAGCATGCCTTATATGCAAGCCTTGTAGCACTTTGCCTCTGCATATTGACACCTTGACCCATGGAGGATTTTTCCTAAGTGTCCTTTTCCTGCATATGCCCCCTTGTTCTGAGCATCAATGTGTTCCTTGCGCTTGGAACTAGTATATTTGCAACACTCGATCCTCCTTTGTAATGTAGCATTCTTTTATTCTTTTTCAAGCTTCCCAAAATTATTGAAAAAGAAAAAAAATATATATATACCCCAAAAAGAGGAAGGGAAAAGTATTTTCTTTTTGTTAACAGCACAATGAGTCTCCCTTGGACAAAGCACATCCTTCTGTTTGTTCGTCAAGCCCTAGGATTCAATATGACCTTAGGAAGTTGTTCTCGCTACATAGATTTGTGTCCTCCTCCATTTGGTTATCCTTCCATTGGAGAGTTCGTGTTGCCTCCTGCATCGTGAACTTATGTCAATGCCATGCTGCCTAAGTCTCATCTTTTGTCATGTTTTTGTCCAAGGGAAATTTTACTAAACTTGAGTCGGCCCTTCTACAGTTTGTCTCTTGTCCTCATGCCCAGCCACCCCAAAATACCAATCGAGTCCTTGTTCAGAATCAATGAAGTTCTCAGCCTAATCATCGAGAACCTCTTGTCTGTTCCCGACGAGCCATCGAAGACCTCTGGGTAGTGAAGTCGTACACTAATATTGCACTCCTACCCGAGTTTTGAATATTTTGAAGTTGTTTCTCAAGCTCTAAAGACCTCATCTCCAGCCATCAGGCATCATTGGCTTCTTAAAGATGGATACCATACATGTATATATTTTTATTTTGAGATGTAGATCTGTTGTGTACTTCTCGCGACTACACTTTATATAGCTATATGACATGGATCTGCAGTGTATTTGATTGGCAACCATGATTTTATTTCATCCCGAGCATGGGTATGCCTGCCTCAGTGAGACAAATTGTTATTTTGCAGATGGCACCTCCCGAACTATGGTACCTGGGCTCACTCGCTCCGTACATTGGTGAATATTTGTAATGTATTTCGACCATCAGATGCTCTTCTGACCTCACACATTAGGGGACATCTGTTAGAACCCTAAACTACACCAAATATGCATACCTGGCATCAGGCCATCTTACTTGCTATCTTTGTCAAGCCATCACTGATAACTCTTCTAAAAACCATTGTTTTGAAGGTGTGCGCGCCCTACACCACTACTTCCCGCGTACACACATTTGTTGCACCACTACAGCTTGCATACACTCAAAAAATCGTGAAAAATGAAAATTGAATATGGATATGGGTTTTTGGGTCGTTACTTAACCGTTTGACTGCCCATAGCTAATCACCCCAACCGTTACTATCTCTTTTGGCCTATAAAAGAAGGTGTTGGGGGCCCATTCCAGAGAGAATCACGAGAGCATAGAAACTCTGCCCATTTCAATATTCCCTCGTTTCCCCAATATTTTTCAACCACGTTGTGAGTTGAGCCAAAATTCCATCTTCCTCCTTTGCAAATCCTTGCCATTTCCCTAGAGAGAACTGAATTGGAGAATAACATGTGGAAGTAGTTTGTGCATGGTGAAGAGGATCCCAAGACCAAGTTCGAGGAGCAATGTCGGTCTCATGTTGTAAACAACTTTTGTGACATTAATATAAAGAAGTATTTTTTTCGTCCCGCCAAATGACGTCTTAAATATTTATGTTTTGTTTACATTTTTTTATTATGATGTCTAACCCACTAATCCATACATAGAATGCATGCTTGTAGTTTCTTGTTTGTCTTTTGGTGAATGCAGGTCATCCTTGGCAGGAAACTTGCAGTCAGGAAACAAACGAGCGCAAAGGGATCAACACCGGACGCGGAGTTTAACGTATGCCTACCGGATCCCTATACTTTGTATTTTATGTATGATTGTGGGATAATGTCGGGATAGTTGATTAAAAGTAGGAGACTTTAGACAGTTAGCTCTGCCTACATTTTAGAACCCTAGTTTAGTCCATAGAGGGGTTTTCCCGCTATAGAAGATGATAAATACTTTCTTGAGCACAAGTGTAAATAACATAAACTTTTTATGGCCATTTAGGAGGATGTTAATGGTGAAGAGGTTGAGGTTTCACCTGAAGCATAGCTACCCAAAACAGATGATCCTACAATGCCCTATGATCCTCCTGAAGTTGAACCACTGGTTTCACTTAGTGCTTTCATTGGTTTATCTACTCCCAAACCCTCAAATTGATTGGTTACGTTAAGCAAAGGAAAGTCATCATCCTAGTTGACAATGGAAACACTCATAATTTCATTCATCACCACCTTGGTCAAGAAGTCAATTATCATATTCGTGTTGTCAACAATTTTCAAATCATGATTTCCAATGGTGGTTCCATGAAATGTGAGGGGCGTTGTGAAAATTTTCACCTACAAATTGGTTAGTATAACCTGAAATCTCACATGTTTACTATTGACATAGTTGGTTGTGACATTTTGTTGGGTGTTGAATGGTTACGCACTCTTGGCCCCATCATCATGTATTTTAAGGAATTAAACATGCAATTCCAACATGAAGGAAAAAAAATATAAATTCCAAGGCATTACAGCAGGGTCTCCAGAGATCATCAGTTCCCACCGCATGGAAAAGTTACTCAAGAAAGGTCATTATGGCATCATTTCCCAACTCCATTCCATTCAATTAGTGGAGACACCCTCGGTACACCCCGACCTTCAAGTGATCCTTTCCTGCCATCCCATTGTTTTCAAAAATCCCCATGGCCTTCCCCCTTGTGTGGACATCATGATCATTCCATTCCCTTAATCTCGAGCAATATTCATCCCAATGTTCTCCCTTATCATCATCCCTTTGCCCAAAAAAATGAAATTGAGAAAATTGTCCAAGAATTGTTAGAAGCGGGTGTTATTTGTCCCAGTACTAGCCCCTAGTATTCCCTTGTTGTCATGGTCCTTGGGAAGGAAGGCACTTGGCGCATGTGTCCTAATTTTCATGTCCTTAACAAACTTACCATCAAAGACAAATTTCCCATTCTTGTCATACATGACCTTCTAGATGAACTTAGTCGGGCTCAATACTTTACCAAACTTGACCTTCATTCACACTACCACTAGATACGTATGAAAGATGAAAACATCCCCAAGACTGCATTTCGCACTCATGTGGGCTACTATGAGTTCTTGGTCATTCCCTTTGGTCTCTGTAATCCCCCCTCCACTTTTCAAAGTCTCATGAATCATTTCTTTCATCCTTTCCTCCGTCACTTTGTCTCAGTTTTCTTTGATGGTATTCTCATCTATAGTAAAACCTGGCCAACCCATCTCACCCATGTAGATAAAGTTCTCCATCTCCTCTCCAAGCACCAAGTTTTCTTCAAACAATCTAAATGTGATTTTGGAGCCTCTGAAGTTGACTACCTGGGTCATATTGTCGGCAAGGATGGTGTAAGGGTGGATCCCAAGAAAATTGAAGCTATGTCGAATTGGCCTCACCCTAAAACTCTTAAAAGTTCACGTGGTTTCCTACGTTTAATGGGATATTATCGCAAGTTTGTTCAGAATTATGGAATAATTACAACTCTCTCACAACTCTCCTTAAAAATATTACTTTCAGTTGGATTCCAGCAGCTGACCAATCCTTCTGTTGTGGGTGGGAAATCCCTCCTACGGACTAGCACTAAGGGTTTTATCATGCATGCAGAAATGACCTAAAGATTCTTACTTTTTACCATCATCCCATGCCTAAACCCCCATTACTCATATGTAAATACAAGGCTCAAGA
>SNQJ01S0069978.1:110685-130679 GCA_010110895.2 Picea sitchensis
CCCCCCGCCATTAAAGGTAGAAAAGTCAGGGGGGGTCTGAAAAAGGATGAGGACCGTCAATCTAGGTGATGATGGATGTCGTCGATGGAGACTTGTGTGGAGATTACCCACTACACAACAAAAAGTCTCGTTCACTTTCAACTTAGAATAAAGATTATGCAGCACGAAGCGCTAAGCTTGCTTTTTGCCATTTTTACATTATAATTTTATTTTCCCATGCTATAATAACCCAATTTAATCAACTTAGGGTATATTTTTAAATGTAAACCCTGCTTATGTTTTCTTTCCCTTTTCCTTTGGGAAATTATTTGCAGAATGGAATATCATTTACCACATAAAATCATTGAAGGAAGAAATTTCAATCACCATCTGATCCTATGAAATATAGGGTTATAACAAGTTGAACGGTGGTAAAACACCTCTTATCATACTATCGCTCACATCCCCAACATCCCCAACATCAGGTTTAGGGTTCCATCGAGAGTTGTCTTGCAAGAAGAAATTGAATTGAAATGATTCACATAGTAAGTTTTTCTCAAGAGAGTAGAAAGCGAAGAACACATTAATAAAATATTAAGGTTGGTGAATCTCATGTGGTTTCCATGTTGCTAACTATTGGAGTTTGAAAGTAGTTCATATCTCATGCAAAAAGACAAGATTAACTCGAGATGGGGATCTACAAGTTAAGGCCTCTATTACCAATTCACAAGCCCGTTGTCTTTGAGTTTGTGCAAGAATTAATTGTTCTTTACATTCCTTAAGCTTAGCCTTCAACTTCTCCTCCTGAACCAAGTAAATGAAGAACCAATTCTCTTTTATATTCTTAATCACTTGCTCATGACTCTCCTTGTTGATAATCCCTAGATCAAACAACTAATCCTTATCTCTCCATCCTGGAAGATCATGTTTGAGTTGAATAAAGGCATATGCATTTACTATGATATCATCAAGAATGGTGTTAATTGAATTTTGAACAATTTTCATACATTATTCTAAACATGCATTTTCCTTGTGTACTAATGATTCCTCACAATTAATGGCTTCTAACAAAATATTCATGGGATTGTTAATCGAGGCTTGAGACCTATTCCTCTATAATTTATTTCTTAGTTTTTTTATTATGCAGTCTTAATTTCCAATTAGCTCTCAATAATGCTTGATAACTAGGATTATGAAATTGAAATACTTTGGAGGCCTGGTGCATTAGTGTCTTACCTTAAGTCTTTCTCTTTTTACTTGGCCCAAAGTCTTATTTCCGCGAGGTTGATTGAGGAGCCCAAGGACTTTCACCAATTGCATTATCAAACTAATTTTCCCATTGCATTGGAGATAAGGGTTCAAAGAATTGTAATCCTTTTGAAATATCAATTGCATCATCAAATTGATTCTCCTATTGCACTGAAGACAAGGGTGAGCCCTCCAAAATATCAATTTCGAATGACGATATGAAATGGACTAGAGATTGCTTCAAATTGGATTCGGTAGCAAGGTCAATGATGGGTTATGTAGCCTTCCCCATTTGCAAGTCTAGAACTAGAGGAACCCGAGAAGATCTCGTTCCATATTGATGGTGAGATTTTGTAGTAATAAGTTTATTCGGGGTTGAAGTAGGGAAAATAGATGGTTGTTTTTCACTACGTTTATTCTTAGTAATAGGCATCAAAACCTTGGCCCATGGATTTCTTCCAAACCCTTTATGAAATGTTTTTTAGCTGATATCTAGTCTTTTTAATTATGTAGCGATTAACATCATGATTAAACCCTGGTGGTATAATTTGGTTTTGGGGTTTTCACTTTTTTGTACCATAGTAACCATTTTTTATAGACTCTTGAGTAGGAAGAAGGGTAAATTCACAAACTCCTCATTCTTGAGATTCATCATTAATCGAATGTGGTAGTGAAACACCATGCTATGCCGGCCTTCATAGGTGATGAAATTTTGTATAAAAAACACTACGTCTTTTCAAGGTAATATTAAGAGGTCCCTTTGAATCCCCTTGTGGACATCTAGCATTGGAGAAGGTTTCACCATAAATTGAGGCCAACTATCAGTCGAAAGCTTCAAATTCTTGGACCATCGCTCACCTTGCAGAGGAAGCATAGTAGACTAACTAATAAACTCTTTCATCATGATAAGGGTTAGTCATTGAACCAGTTCCCTTCTACCATGAATGACTTAGTGAATTCCAATGTGATATCTGGGTTGGAACCCTAAAATCGTTCGAAGAATGTGAGCCATCCAGCCCTGGAAAAAATCTCCATTAACTATGGATTTTCTGCAAGTATCCTACATCCTCTAGTTCTACTCTTTTTATAGACCTTCCCATGGTCTATTATGCTAAGGGTTAAGACTTCATAGAATCAAAGTAATGTCAGATTATGCCGAGGATGCAAGTGCCAACGATTATGCAGGGGGTGAATGAGAGAAATCATATAAAATAATTGGAGAATCCATAAGTGAAATGAGAGGATAGAGAAATGAGTGTTTTTATACGACGTGACAAAGTGTTGATATTATGATATCAATCAAATTAAATATTTTTTCACATGTTGCATAATTGGTAATCCTTTATGAATATTTTGGCACATGCTATCGAGTCACCAACCTTAGAGGTATGAATTTCTAAGCTTATGCTTTAATCTTTGAAGCTTATTCTTTGAAGCGATCCTTATGAAATGGGTATGGGTATATTCACAAAGTAAATGTATTGTTTTTACTCTTCTCAAGTTGACATAGAAAAATTTAGGAAAAAGGTTTAGAAACTACCTAGATCTGTTGTGAGAACTACTTGGATTGTAGATGTCATGCTATCCTTTGATATAGTAAGTAAGTCTTTGGTACATCAACCAAATGCAAAGAGTGAGTGTTGAAGTAGAAAGGATGGAATAAGTTAGAGAGTTATTACATTGAAAGAGAGCACTTTGAGTTATGAGAGAGTCGATGTTCGGATTTTGTAAGGTAGATTTGTTGTAGAAGCTGATGTACAGTTAGTGATATGGAAAATGATATAGTTGCAATCCTCTACATTTATTCTACAAGCTGGCAATGTTGTTGATCTAGAATGCTACAAAAATTACTATACTTAAAACTTTAAAGAAAACCTAAAATTATTTATATGAAACTTGTAAGTGAGGTGATATCTTTCTTGGAGTAGCCTTCATCAACTGAAGTTCAAGTAGATTGCAGGAGAGTACTTAAACCATTCTTCTATAACTTTTATTTGAGAGTAGAGGCTAACTATTTGTGTTTTTTATCCCAATTATGTAAATTGATTACTTTGTGGAGTAAAGACTTGGCCTTGTTTTCTCTCTTTTTTTCTCTTTTTTTTTCCAGACTTTGTCTGCTAGTAAACTGGTTTTCAAGAAAAATCTATCCAATTGTGCCTCAAAGAGGTTTTCACAATTGGATTTGTTGATGCTTAGTGATACCAACCATAATCTAGTTTTATAATACCACCAAGTCTAGTAGCGCATGGAACCAGGTTTTCACTACTAAACTTTTTTGCTTTTTTTTCTCTTTTTTTTTTTCCTTTTTCTTTTGAACATTGGACTGGAAAAGGAATCGAGAGGATGTAGACATTGGTGGCATAGCCACTTTAGTTACAACCTTAAGTTTTGATTTCTTTATCAGGTCTTGAATGAATTCTTCCTTGGACATTCGCTTCCGATATAATCTTAATTGATGACCATTGGCCATCAATGGAATCATGTATTTGTCAATGGTGTGCAATTTCACGTAAAAACAATGTCAATATCATATGGCCCCATCCAAGGAGTGTAGAATTTACCCTTAAAATCCTTGCACCTAGAATCAAATAGGAGGGTCGAATCATCTTCCTTGAATTTCTTTTTCTTAATGAATTTGTCATGCCATGTAGTTCTCTATTGCTAGACAAGAGAGGTCTTTTCAAAAGCAGCTTAATGGATCTCATCAAGTTTGTTGATATGATTTAACCGATTTTGTTGAGATTCCAATAGATCCAAGCCCACTTTTGATGTAATTCTCACTATTTTGACTTTGAATTCTATCAGGAGAACTATATGCTTACCATACACAAACTCATAAAGAGTGAAGTTTGTGGTATCTCTCCAGGTGGTTTGATGAGCCATAAGAGCCTCTAGAAGCATGTCAACCCAATCCTTATGATGTTGTTACACTGTATTGGTTAGTATGGCCACCAAAACCTTATTTGTGACTTCCACCTATCCATTTCCATGTGGATGGTATGGAGTGGGCATTTGATGTTTGATATTTAACTGTTAGGCGATGGACCGAATGAGCTGAGAAGTAAACTAGGTCCCTTGGTCAGTAACAATTTCTTGGGGAACCCCAAAATGAACAAAAATATCTTCATATAGGAAGTTATATACTACTTGATCAGTGTTCTTTGGGAGAGCCTTGGCCTCAACCCACTTGGTCACATAATTAGTGCATACCAAAGTATACAAGGTTTGTCTTGACAGTGGCTTGATTGGCCCTACAAAATCAAGGGCCCATTTTTTAAAGGGCTCTACCAAAACTTGAGGTTGTAGTGGAATTTCATCAAACTAGACTAGTTGACCCTTTCGTTGACAGTTGTCACAACTTCTGACATATTTCTTGGCATCCTTGAAGATGGTAGGCTAGTAGTACCCTAGATGCAATACTTTTTTTGCAGTCCTCTTATAAGAGAAATGTCCTCCATAAGGCTCATCATGGCAGGCCTTGAGGATATCATAGACCTTGTCTTCACGAACACAACGTCGAATGACAAGATCCGACCTTGTACAGAAAAGGTGGCCTTGGACCCATGAGTACATGACACTCAACCTGATGACCTTATGAAGTTCCCTTGGTGACAAGTGTTACGGAAGATTTCCTGTAGCTAGATAGTTAGCAATTTATGCAAACCAAGGTGTATTAATATACAAAGTGAAAATATGTTCATCTGAAAAGTACCCTGTACAGGAATAACATCTCCCTCATTAGTGATCTTGGAAAGGAAATCAACAACAACATTCTCCTTTCTAGGTTTATCAAGGATTATAGTATCAAACTCCTGCAACAAAAGAAATGTTCTAGTCACTCTACCATTAGTGATACGTTTATTCATAAAATATTGAATGGAAAAATGATCAATATAGATAAATATAGGGTGACCAATGATGTAACGATGAAATTTATTGATGGCATGAATAACAATAAGAAACTCTTTTTCAGTTACTATATAATTTTTCTTAGTTGCAGTGATATTCTTACTGATGTAGTAAATGTTATGAGGTCTTTATTCTTCCTTTTGTCCCAATACAACACCAATAGTTGTATTTGAAGCATCTATAGAAATCTGGAAAGGTAAAGACCAATTTAGGCCCTGTAGTACTGATGCAATTGAAAATTTTTCCTTCAAAGTTTCAAAGGAAATCTGGCATTAGGTAGTCCAACAAAATTCTACAACTTTAAAGAGTAGTCGAAACAAAGGTGAGGCTAACTTAGTAAAATTTTCAATAAACCTTCGATAGTATCCCACGTGACTTAGAAATCTACAAACATGCTTTTGAGTTGTAGGGATTGGGTGTTTTAGGATTACCTCTATCTTTGCAGGGCCAACTTTAATCCTTGTGGGTGATGTGATGACCCAAAACAATCCCCTCGGTGAGAAGCATATGACATTTTTTTTTGTTGAGGGAAAGGTTTGTTCCTTGGCATCTGACTAAATTTTTTTCGAGATTGCTCAGTGCTTCTTCAAAAGTGTCCCCATATATCGTAAAATCATACATGTATATCTTCACATAGTCGTGAATCAAGTTAGAAAATATTATGATGGCTACCCTTTGGAAAGTGGAAGGGGCATTAGACAATCCAAATGGTAACACTCGACAAGCATAAGTTCCCCATGGCCAAGTGAAGGTAGTCTTCTCTTGGTTCTCTATAGTGGCCTTATTAAGTTCTCTATAGTCAATACACACATGCCACTTCCTATTCTTCTTTGGCATAATTACTAGGAGCGAGACCCACTTAGCGATGGAGATATGACAAAGAAAGTTCACATGGAGCAACTTTTGTAGTTCCTCCTTCACTGTGTTCCTCAAAGAAGGGTTCAATATTCATTGAGGATGCTTGATAGGTCGGGAGTCTTCCTCAATATATGCGATGAGTAAATAAATTGGGATGGACCCCTTTCATGTCAGTATAATCCCAAGAAAATGCACTATCGTGATTTTGCAACATCTTAAGGAGTTGATCTTAAAGAGAAGGTTCTAGTTTGGAGCTAACATTCAAGGTTTTTCCTAGGTGGATCTCAACTGGTGTGCTATGGTTCTTAGATATGGCATCTAATGGAATCATGGAGTCAAATTGTTGTGCCAACTCAGCTAATGAGCATGTTTCCTGAGAATACCTTCTTGGAATATGTCAAAGGGATGGGTAAGTTGGATGCCTAACTATATGAAGATATGTTATAAAAGTGCAAACTAGGTCATCCTTGGTATTTTTTCTAAGTGTCTAGGCTTGGTCCAAAATCATAATAGGTTGGATAGTCTCTTCATAATTGTCTTTTAACCAAGGGGGGTTTTCCAAATTAGAAGAAGGTTTGGTATGGGGGTAAAGAGTGAGCCTTTTAGTGGAATTCCCACGAGAAATAGTCATATCTCTTGACCTACAAGCAATATATGCATCAACAGTGGCTAACTAGGGTCTTCCCAAAATTAATGGGTATCCCCCTAGGTTAGCTTTTGGTTGCAAGATCATGAATTTTGCCAGATACTCCCAAGAATCCACAGAAACAACTACATCTTCCAAGACTCCTTCTGATTTTATTGTAGATCTATCGACCAACTGAAGAACTGTATGAGTTGGACATATACCAGGTAGTTTAAGTTTTTGCATTGTCTCCTTGGTCATAACACTGATGGGCCAGGTCAATGAAAGTGTTTGGGATGGAAGTGTTGTTGATATTAATAGTAACAATTGGACTTGTTGGATCTACATACTTAGCCATGAATTTTTTTCCTAGCGTCAAATCAAGATATTTCCCAATCACATGGATAGTATGAGATTCCTACTTTTTCCTTCCTGGTTTTCTTAGGAAAAGTTCTTGAATAGCCTTAGCATAAATCGAGACATCTTTAATAGCTTGAAATAAAGGAATTTTGACACACGCATTCCTCAATTCTTCTAGAAATTCAAATTTTGATTGTGTGGGGAATTTGTCTATGCATAATCTTTCTAGATATGGAGGAGTTGGGACTAATCCTACTAAGTGCGGTTGGATAAAATTCCATGGGGTAGTTGCTTGCGTTATGGAGGAAGGTTTAACAATATAATCATCTAGTTCAACATGACCATCTTCATCATCTTGTTGTCGAACAATGATAGTAGTCTAATCATTAATCACTTTTCTTGAGTGTAACATATTTACAATCCACAGGGGAAATGAAATAGGTTGGGAAAGTATGTAGCTCGACATTGTAGGTGGGTTGGGATACTTTATTATTTGGGTTAGGCATGGGTTGGGTTGGTATCTGTGGTGGTTTTTGAGGAGGTTGATTGGATTATAGCTATAGCTATTGTGGATGTTGGAGTGGAGGATGTGACTAAGGGGGATACTATTGGATTTGTTGAGGCGAGTTTCTAAAAGATGGAGGCCCTCACCAACCCTATTGCCAAGGTTGGTTTTGAGCTTGAGTATGCCATTGTTTCCATGGTATGGATGAGTACCACTTTTGAGGTGAGTAATATGGAACAAAATACTAAGGTGTATCTTGTGTCATACTTGGTGGTCGTGGTGGCCATGGTCATTTTTGGGCTACAAAGCATATTTTCTCAATTTTCTCATTATCCCCTTGATATACTGCCTTAAGATCGAGAAATGAATGGAAGTTTCTAGTTGCATGATTTTGCTCATAGATAACACATTTCTTTGCATTATCTAGAGGGCATTCTCGGAGAGGGTTCCTCTTGCAGCATTTGGGACAAAAATTGGCTAATGCCAAATCTACCTCTTCTTTATTTTTTTGGCTCGCTTGGTGTATAAATGAGAGCTGAGTGAGCTAAGGATATCGATCTTGGAATTGTCTAATAGACTTCCCAACTCAACCCTAGTGACCTCCTCCAGATGACCTTGGTAGTTTTGAAACTATATCTCTAGGACGTCTCCCATATTTTGCAATGCCCCACAAGTAGCGTTTACACAACTCCCAAATTTCCTCACATGTCATTTGTGACATATCTCCATCTCCCATGAGATTCAATACATCTATACAATCATCTCTAATTCCCCCGAGGAGAATAATATGCAAAGTTTATGGATCTAGCTTGTTTTGCTTTTATTTTTGCATATTGTATTGAAACCCATCAACATAGTCCTCCAGGATTTCATCATCCTTTTAGGTCATTTTGAAAGTTCCTCTCGAAGATCCCTTGCGTTATAATAATATTGATACTTCCTTAAGAATATTTACCTCATCTCTTCCCATGTGTGAACAATATTTCCTCCTAGCCCTGTGAACCAACAAGGTGTTGCTTCCTTCAGGTGGGTGGAAATAACTTAAGTTTTTGGGAACTAGAGGAGTAGTCATAACTTCAACAGAGAATATCAAACTCAAACAGGAATGTGTCCAAATCTTCACTAGCCATGCCATGAAAGTTAGGTAAGGTAGAAGGTGGAATGTTCTTTATTTGAAACATGTCATCTGACTCTTGGATAGGAAATTCAAATGTAACAGGTTCCTTCAAGTTAGAACCTTCTCCTTCATTAGCCATGTTTAACAATTGTTTTCTCTAGAATACCATAGATTCAAGAGAATCAACAAAGAAGTCAAGCTCATGAATATGATTCTCTTGATAATCTAAAGCCTCTTGCTTGCCAACTGATTCTATGAATGGATAGCTAACAACAATGTGTGTTGTAGAATCAACTTGGTGATGGCTAGTTGTTGTATTGGATGTAATTTTTTCAATAGGAGGGTTATGTTGAGATTATAAAACACCCTTTGGGTTGCCTCCTTGTACAGATTTTCCTGCTAATGTGTTATTGATGTGGGTGGCTCTTATTGCACCATGAAATTATCCCTGAGTGTCTCTAACTCTTCTCATGCATTCTAGTATGTTCTAATGTATAACACTTAAGATGGAGGTTAGTAGAGGGTTTGTTAATAGTTCCCTAAAATCATCTCCTAATCTCATGTTGTCCCCTAAATTAGTGTAAAAAAATTATCCAATCTCCTTAGTGCCTCCTCGGCAAGGACACCAAAAATGATAGTGTTTTTAATTACCTTTTCCAAAGGACGAGGGTAAGCTAAATCCCCTAGTTCATTTAGTTTATCGACCCAAGGTTTTGTAAGCTTGCAAGGCATTGTGTACTGTTTGTACAGAGCATGATGCCTGAGTTGACTGAATCAAATTCACATTAACTTCCAAATTCTATTCGAAGAAAAATATATTCATTCCAATGACTCGAAGGTAATTTGTCTATTCTAGTGTAAATTTGAAATAACAACAAACAAAGCTCTGAAATTTGCAAACACAAATTATCTTCGCTACAATTTAAACAATTAGATAACTCTTATCACCATGATTCCAAATCCAATCTATGGCTCTTCCCGAGGTGATACTATCAATGGTTTTAATACTGTAGGAATACTACCTTTGCTATGTTATTAGATGTGTTATTAGATTGCAATCACAAGGGTTCCTATTTTGACAGTTAAGTAATCTACAAAAAGCAAGAAAAAATATGAAGGAAATGATCCTTGCTAAAAATTAAACATACTTTAAACAAAATTAAAACTAGAGCATATATCTACCACACATATACAAAGCACATACAACACCTCATCTTTAAGTGGGTCCTCCTCCAAGGGTTCAGGTTGTGCGCCCATTCTACAGAATCAAGCCATGCACGCTATGTAACATATATGCACAATAAAGACAAATCGAACATGTCTATTAATTGACAAAAGAATATAATATTGTCAACAATATGTATCATTGCCCCCACTGGAGTGAAGGCACTCTATTTTTATAGCACATGACAATATCTTTGCATTTAGAATAGCAACAACGGTAACCTTGTGTTCACAGGGAGATTCCCATTCAGTTACATATTAAAGCTTGGAGTGTTGTGATTTGAAGATGATTGCAACCTCCTTAAAATGAAATGATAAAAATAACAATTTCTTTCCTGAACCTTGATGCATATGCACACCATAACTTTGTCTTCAAATTAGAGAACCGAACTGACAAATCGGTTGCAAAAACATTATGTTGAAACACATTCGTTGATTCTTATGTGTGGGAATAAATGTGAGCTGGTAAATTAGTTGCAACCTCATGGAGCTGAACACATTCATTTGTAGATTCCTTGGATGGAAGTAAATACTTTGCCTCAAGTTGCAATGAGTCAACCTGTACTCTCCAAGTTGCTACAATTACTTCAAACCACTTATATCTTCAACCCTATTCCTGTTGAATATGAGATGGGGACACATGCTACAGATTCGTTTAGCAACATTTATTCATAACATACATACTGGTAAGCAACCCTTAGCAGTCACTAAAAACCACTAATAATTTTGTAAACCCTTCTTAAATTAATCATATAAAAAAAAAAAGATTTAAAGTGAAGTCCATCATACCTTGTGACTTGCTATAAAACAAAATGACGAGAAAGGTAAACACTATAGTTTGAAACTAGGTCAAAATGATAAAAAGATGTTGTGTACACTATCTCTCCATGAAATTTTTATGTAGTTATGATCTAATTTTTTTATACCAAAATCTAATCTCTTTTAAATATGAATATAAAAGGAATTCTAATTTTCAGGATATTTTATAACATATAAATATTTATAAAGTGAAAAATATACAATACATTAATTAAATTAATTATAGGTAATTAAGTTGTCAATACCACACATTCTTTTTTTTCTAAATTTTAATATAGTTATGATCTAATTTTTTTATACCAAAATTTAATCTCTTTTAAATATGAATATAAAAGAAATTCTTATTTTCAAGATACTTTATAACATATAAATATTTATAAAGTGAAAAATATACCATATATTAATTAAATTAACTAATATATGTGAGCTAGCTCACATATATTATATGGCTCACATATAATATATATGAGCTAGCTTAGCTCAGCTCACATATAATATATGTGAGTTAGATATGTGAGCTAGCTCACATTAATTAAATTAATTATGGATAATTAAGTTGTCAATACCACATATTTTTATTTTTTTCTTTTTTTTACTTTTTTTGGTTAAGGAATATATATGGGCACATTTTATTAGTCCTTGTCATGGGACTATAGCAATGAGTTTGGTTTTGATGTGATATTGATGTGACATTAATTTGTTTTTTACCATAATGTGTATGCAATGTAATGTTTGACATAGGAAAACAAATATATATTTTTGGATATAATAAAAATATTTGTGTTTTTCATTTTTAATTGGTTGATAGAATTGAAGTGTTATTGCTCTCTTCACGTCTTTCAATATATAGAATTAATTACATAATCAATGGATTTCACCAATTGTCACNAAATATATATTTTTGGATATAATAAAAATATTTGTGTTTTTCATTTTTAATTGGTTGATAGAATTGAAGTGTTATTGCTCTCTTCACGTCTTTCAATATATAGAATTAATTACATAATCAATGGATTTCACCAATTGTCACATCTAAATATAAAAAGTTGTACTATGTATTTATTACTATGCATTGTTATATTTATATTATATTTATTATCTAATATATTATTTATTATTATATTTATTATCTAATATATTATTTAGATTATATTTATTATGTAATATAATAAATAGTATATAAAAATATATATTATTAAATTTGAAAGGTTTATTTTCAAAAAGAAAAATTGAATATTTTTAAAATGCAATTTGCATTTGGTTAGCTTAACTTAATTGGAAGCAAATTTAGGTTAATATCAAAACTATACAACATTCACATTAAAGTAAAAATGTGATCAGAGATCATGGGCAATATGGCATATGAAAAATCTATAAACTAAGTGTCATGGAGTAGCATGTCTTCCTCCATTCCTTGTGAGTCTAGGTCGAATTCTTTGAATTCCAATCTTTCTCACGGTATAGTTATCAATGCTATTTTTTTCATTTAAAATCTTTACAAATTGATTTCTTTTAAGACTATGAAACTAGCCCCTAGTTAACATATTGTTCATGTTTCACAGTAATCATCACCATCAATAATTATAAGGTGTCAGCTATCATCTCCATTTCCAAATCTACTTGGCATGGACTAAGCTGCCATGCAGCGCTTGTTTATATATGGGAATATATAACATATAAATATTTATAAAGTGAAAAATATACCGTACATTAATTAAATTAGCTAGCTCACATGTACAATATATTTTTCACTTTATAAATATTTATATGTTATATATTCCCATATATAAATAAGGTGTGCCCATATATATTCCTTAATAGAACAAGGTTAAAAAAAAAGGAATGTGCGGTATTGACAACTTAATTACCCATAATATTATATGTGAGCTAGCTAATTTAATTAATGTATGGCATATTTTTCACTTTATAAATATTTATATGTTATATATTCCCATATATAAACAAGTGTTGCATGGCAGCGTAGTCCCTGCCAGGTTGCTACAGCGGGATCGAGCAGAGACACGTGGGAAGAAGCTTGAAGTACATGTGGTATCCATGCAGAGGATGAGAGGATGACTTGTGACAGTGTATCACAAGTCAGCCACAAGACATTGGGTTGGTAGATGACCTCCAAGGTTAATTTGCAAACAAGGCAGTTTCTTCTTGGGGTATATATAGTTCAAACATGGGACTTAGAAAATTTATGTCTCAATGACTTGCGGTAAAGGTTCTTGGAAAAAAGGACCAGGAAGCACACAATTTCCTGACATCCAACATAGTTGAAGGAAAAAAAAGTAGCATTCTGGAATTAGTTTTTCTTTGAAAATTATCAAAAATTAATAATGTTTTGCAATAAAGGTTCCTGAAAAAAAGGACCAGGAATCACACACATTAAACATTCAAATATAATAAACATAATTTCCTGACATCCATCTAGCATGGTTGAAGGAAAAAAAAAATAGCATTCCCGAATTAGTTTTCTTTGAAATTTATCAAAATTTAATAATGTATGTTACATATTTCTGGAAATTTAAATGTGTTTGTCATATAGACTGGGATTGGGGCTCTCGTAGACCATAAAAGAAATAAGTACAATAAATAGGACTGTAGAAAGAAGAAATGCGCGACTGTAGAGTGGAAGACCTGAAAAGAATAAATTGGAAGTTATGAGTCTTTGGTTAGAGATTTCTATTTAAAGAGGTAGAATAATTGGATTGATAAAGAAAACAAGATGTGATCAGTATAGACTTACTATGAAGCCGATGTGTTTTTGTTGCTGTCATTGACGGCCACTGGAATCGTGCCAACCGGTTGTTTCCCTTCGTCGATGAGCTTGTCCATTCTCCATTGGAACCATTCTTCAATGTAGCTTCTCATGGGGGCCACGTTGATTTCATTGTGGATTTCTATGTCCAAAAGCTTGTTTTCTAATTTCCTTAAATCCACAAAATAACTATGCAGAGCCTGTTCAATTTCTTCATTGTGTGCCGAATAGTCCACTAGTCAGTTCTTGACCTCATCTTCACCATATTCAAGGATATTGTAAAACTTTTCTAAAGACAACCCCTTTAAAATATCAAGTTGTTCATCGAAGGCTTGTTTGGTCAAGGACAAGGATTTGAGGATTAAGTTTGGGTCTTGAACCTCGTTGGTACTTCCGGCTAAGTCTATTTGGGTCAGGTTTCTGAATAATTCTTCTTTCTCTGATATGGCTTGTTCACGTGATTCGACAATGAGTTGCAGGTTCTTAACTTTATTTTACGATCGTGCTTTTAATTGTTTGATCCTCTTTGGGGAGGGTAGATCCTCTTGTCTTCTTTTCATATCTGAGTTGCTAATGGCATGGTTCGCAAAAGGGGTCACCATCTGTTAATAGAAATGTTCTTCATTTTTTAAATTCGTCTGCAAATGTCTGTGCAAATCATTTGCCCTCTTTCGAAAGGAAGCTATATTTTGTGATGTTTCCCAGGCTTCAGTAATTAGTTGCATTATTTTCTTGACTTTCTTCTCTACAAAGGCTCTACGGGATGTGAGGAGGCTGGAGGATCCTTTTATCTTCGCTGCAGGGGTAGTGGGCACGGTTTTTGCTAAAGGACTGGCAAACACTGGGGTAGCAATGAAAGCCTCCTCAAATTCCTTGATTCGGTCGTTCAGTCCAGCATTCTCTGTTTCAATTCGTCGAATGGAATCATCAAGAGCATCACCCGTTACGTGGTGAAATAGGGAGATTTCGGACGACAACTTTTTCCTAAATTTAATCTATGTACGAGATTTTCCTTTCTTATTTGTTACATCTCTTTTTTCAATGATTAAATTTTTAGATTGGTTGTCAAAAACAACGCTCTAGAATACAAAGGATTCATCTTTGTAAAAAATGTCAGTCTCAACTATTTCCATTGTAGAACTCTGGTGCATCGCATCCACGTGCGGGTCAACTTTCTGCAGCAGGGCATCCACAGAAGTTTCAAGTTGCATGTGCTCACTTTCAATTTCGGGTTTTTCCGCCTGCCCTACAATGTTTTTTCTCTTCTTCATCAGGGGAAGCTTGTGAGAACTATCAATTTTTCCGCGAGGAGGATTCTTATCTCCTCCTTTGTTTGAATATTTTTGGGTTTCTTTCTTACTGGTATGTTGAAGCGATGCTCTGTGATGTCGTGATCTTGGGAGTGTTGGTCGAGGACTGACCACTCTTCTCACTAGATCATTTTCCCTGTTGTCTGTATAATTCAGTTGCGCTTTGCAATGTCTCTAGCTCGCAATCGTCAAAAGCAGGAGTGTTGTCGTCACTGTCTCTGTATTCAGTCAGGCCTCTATGGATAAAAGAGCTACTAAAGCCAACTGATAGTAAATTTTCTCGAAAAATCCCATTAGGGTCGAACCCTTTTAGTCTTTCAACATATTTTAGGTTCAAGTTCTT
Source organism: Picea sitchensis (assembly GCA_010110895.2). NCBI lineage: Eukaryota > Viridiplantae > Streptophyta > Pinopsida > Pinales > Pinaceae > Picea > Picea sitchensis. Next base: position 125,747 of record SNQJ01S0069978.1, read on the forward strand.
AAAATGGCCTGCAAATTCTTCAATCTTGTTGACGTTTCTGCACACGAAGTCCCCGACTTTCCAGGGCAGAGGAATGAACTGTTTTTTTCTCTTGTCATGGAAAAAATGCAACCTGCGGTTGTATTGCCTTGCTATTTCTGTAACAAACATCTTGTCTGTGATGTGGCATGGAAGGAAAGCATGATTTTCCTTGGAGCCAAAGATCATTATTACACTGTAATTTCCCTTTTGTTCAAGTGTCCCCTTCCTGTCCAAAAACTTGGTTGCCTGGCCAGACATTCGGGGAGCATCCTTTCCTAATAATAAATCTTTGAAAACTGAGACAAAACCATTAAAAACCTCATAAAAACAATAGGAGGCCTTGTGCCTCCACAAGGCCTGGTACCAGAATGTTACTGGGTCGAATTCATAGTTTATCTTCTTGGACAGAGACAGTTTTGGAAACAAACAACAATGCACTATTGTGAAAATCAAGTAGGATGACATATACAATTTATTCGATTCTTTGAATCATGATAGTTGGGAACAAATTTCAATGGAAATTAGCTTTCACTAATCAAAAATGAATTGTTCATTGACTGTGAAGTACAAAATATAAATAACTATATGGGAAATGTTTGTCGTGGATTCTTGTCCCGTTATTCTTGTAAAAAACCAAGCAATTTCTCCGAATGGATTTCTAAAGGAACTAACCTACAACTTTGTGATATCTTCAGGAACTGTTGTTGGGTCTTCGAGGAACTTGGGTAAGAGGTCCAACCCATTATCATGTTTTTCTAGGAACTGTTTTCAATCTTTTCCTCTGAAGGTAAATGTTGGCTCCGACAATCTTAACATCTTGCGGAAGACCTGAGGTGACAAAGAAACAAGAGAATGGTCGCGCAATGGAATAATTCTTTGGCTTGAAATATATTTTTTGGCGCACCAAGAGACCACCTCCTTATAGTCAAAAACCTCAGGGACGCAACCTGCACAAGTGATTCTAGAGGTCCAAATCACTTTGTTCTGGGAAAAACGGGATGAATAGTAACAGTATGCCCTGTACCACTGGAAGTTATGGTCCTCACGTCCGAAGATATTCACTGTATCTCCATAGAACTATTGTCGAGCTGCTGCCATAAGTTTACAAGAACGTTGATTTTCTCCAAACGATGTTTGAAATGAAGAGTTGGAAGGGATAATATAGCCCTGCGCAAATCTTGGTCCAATGCATGTGAATGGGAGATATCCTTGAGACTTTCACTCATTAATGACAATTTGGACGGTTGTTGTGTGATGTGTTATTAACATTAAAGACTAGTAATTTCATACATAGAAGTGCGAACAGGGCGGGTATGACAATGAGCAATTAAGGATTGGAGATTTCCTGAACGGGCCAACGTGACAACCCATGTTTGAGATGAACAATCAGAAGGGATAATATAACTCTCTGCAGATCTTGGTTTAATGTGTATTAATGGGAGATCTCCTCGAGCATTTTCGCTCATTAATGACAATGTTGACGGTTCCTGCATGGTGAGTTGTTAGCATGAAAGGTTACTAATTGCATATTAAAAAAGAGGTACGAAGGTCGCAGGGATGGGAAAGAGCAATTAAGGAGTGTATAATTATTGAAAGCGGTCGGGCGGGCTTCAAAATAGGGTTACAAGGTACAACCGTTGGAGGTGAGGGCCCGAGGGTTAAATTGTATGTCTCGAAACTTTTTGAGTGCAAAATGCATAACATGGATGAGGGCATGATGGGACAGTCCAGAGGGCAATTTGTATATCGCGGAAGTCCGGATAATGTTTGCAGGACACAGAACAATAGAAGTGCAGACGTGAGCCCACCTAATGTGTAACTCAGAACATTTGAATGCATAATGTGTAACACGAAAGAGGGGACGATGTTGGAGTCCGGCAATCAATTTGTATATGGTGGAGGTCCAGGTGCTATTTGTAGGTCATGTAACAATGGAAGTTAATTTAGAGGCCGAAATAATTAATGTGCATTGGGAAGGGCACAATTGTGGCGGGGATGGAAGAGAGCCATAAATGGTTTGAAACTTGTTATGAATTCGAGTAAAGTGAAGCTTGTGAGTTGGAGGAGCCCAGGTGTTAAACGGAAATATTGTCGTTTAATTATGTTGTAGTACTTTCCCAACTATTTAATTTGTCAATCAGAGGTTTGTAGGCTTACAAATCACACACACTATATATGCAGGACTGAAGTAGAAGTAATCTAATCTAAATTGTTGAAATGAAATTAATCTAGGAAAACATTGAAAGACTAACTAGGAAAGCAAGAACCTTATCTAGGAAAGCAATACAACATGTGAAGAGTTGAATGACAAAAGACATATGTGAGCTCACACAATAAATCAATCTCAAATTATATTACAAGAATCAAATGAAAAAGCATGAAAGAATAACAATGAAAGAACCAAAGCTAAGAATCTCCTTTTCCCAATTACTAGACTAAATTATGAATTACATCCCCCTTCATGAAGAGAGAACACTCTCTTTTATACATAAAAGTCATAATTACAGATCCACTATTCTCTCAACTTATTCCTTCAAATCCTCCACAAATATCTTGGATAATATATCCTATCTAGATCTCCATGATCTTCTCCTTGAAGTTAGCTTAAATTATTATCTTCAAATCTCTTTCAAATCTTCAAAGTTTGAAGATGTAATTCGAATTTGAGGATAGGTGATGAATTTTGACTTTGTTGAAATATTCAAATATGCCTACACACATCATCAAACTCATCGAACCTTGATATATAATGAAAATATGTTAATTTCTAATATTTAATCACAAATTCACTTATAATACTAAAATGAATAAAGTGGAAAATAATAAGGTGAAACCCAAATATAATTATGGAAATTGTATGATAAAGGGTTTATTAGAACTATGAAATGTAAGGAATGGTGAAGGGAAAAGAGGATATAAATGTGACATTTTTGAGTCCTAACATCCCCCCCAACTGAACTTGTTGCATGTCCTCATGCAACCGTGCATGGATTTTCTCAAAACATTTGGCATTCAGACTTTGGCTTTGATTGATGATGTATTTTTAATAAGGAATATTTATAGGATTTAAAATACAGGAGTAGCAGCATGTAAAATACATGTGTAACAACATGTAATACATGTGTAACAACATATGAAATATGTGTAACAACATGTGAAATTTTCTTATGGTTGGTTCTTGTGTGACAACCATGAATACAAATAATGTTGGTTCTTGTGTTAACAACATTCATTTCACTTATTTGTGTTCTTGTTGCAATAATTTAGTCATATACTCACTAGAAATAATAATAACCTCTCAATGTGCATAAGAAAGCATCACTGTGTATAAGAAAGCATTTTCTTTATCTTTATGAATCATGTTAATATGTATATCAATCGAAATGCAACAAAGTGTCGTTGGAAAAGAAATGTTAATGAATCATAAATGGGATGATGAGATGGTAAAATTGAATAATGGTAATGAATATGTAGTGAATATAGGTCCTCCCCCCCAACTGAACTTGTTGCATGTCCTCATGCAACTTGGCATAGGTTATGAAAGTGAAGAAGGAAATAGAGCATGGTGAGGGAATTTTCCAAAGTTATTCATTACTAACAAATAAGGAATTACATGATTAAAGATTAGAAAAGAACATACCTCCACTTACCCAAGAATGATTATGAACAATGCAATAGGAATATGGCTGGTGCTGGTACTGGAGCATGGAATATGTCACTGTTGCAGGATCATGAAAATGGAATTGCTAATGTTGTTGTTGTTGTAACTGGATCATGGGAAGTGAAGGAATCTAAACTGCTACTGTTGAATCATGAAAAAATGTATAGTCTTCACCCACTACAAACCGATGGTACAATTCTAATCATGCGAATGAATGTGTCGGTGTCGAGCATGAAGAGAAATCATTGGATTGCCAACCATTAATTAATGTCGTTAACCAATGTGAGACAAACTCACCAATGATGTCAATGAGTGCCAAGGTGCCTGAGTACATCTTGCGAAGTGCGAATAGATGAGCTGATGTCGAGCCACTTGCAATATCTGGTGATCAAGGGACATCGATGTATTCCCACGATTGTCAGTTGGAGAACTTTTCATTAAGGCATGCAAGCCTCAAGGTACTCAAAAAGAACTCTAGTCTCTATCCCAAATAAGGTGTTGACGTCGATGGGGTAAGACTGTTGAAAGGTGGGCCTTAAGGAATCCCACATCAGTCAATGGGAGTTTGTAAAGAGATTGGTAGGCCTATAGATGTAAAGATATCAATAGCAACATGGTTTATGATAAGGAAATTAAGGCAATGTGATCATGGAAAGGGCACTTGGCTGGTTTTATTGACAAGGAAAAAGAATTGAAAAGAAGGGAATGATGTATGCAACTCAGAAAGATAGGGATGTGTGAAGTCATGATGGATAAGACAATGGCAGATGGCTTCAACACAGGGATGACCAATGTACGTTTGAAGAAAAAATGGGGGTAAACATTCATAACGCAAATGGGTTTATTGAAGGTTTTTGTGTAACAACAAACGTCATGATGCTTATGACGAGTAACGGCTCCTTCAAGTAGTCAACAAAGCATGTTTTTTTAAAGTCTTCGTCAGCATTAAAAGTAATCGTCTTCAAACCTGCAAAAATCTTAGCACAAATCCTGCATCGAAACCGTGAGAACTTTGAAAAACATATCATGAGGGAATAAGTACGAATGCGGCAAATCAAAGAGATAACAGGTGTTTTGATACCTATTGTCGTTGTGCTTGTTTCGTCGCCAATCGCTGCGTAAAATGTCTTAAGAAAAACAAATGAGTGTTAAACATAAAAACATGTAATCATTATTTTCAGGAATGATTTAAAACGTCCAATTGCAATTTTTATTTTTATTTTTATTGTTTTTGTTTTATAATAAAACAAA
>SNQJ01S0069979.1:6519-17687 GCA_010110895.2 Picea sitchensis
CAGTATTGCTAGATATTCAATCACCCATCACCCACAATCCTATGTGGTTGACCATAATTGCAAAGATCCCATCCAACATGCCAAATATTGAATAAAATTTGGGAGAAGACCAATCCATACACATCATGACATATCGTATGTAGTGTTCATCCAACTCTTTGATGGATGACATTATACGGTTGTGTCTTTTCCAACGATCCCTAACCGGAGGTGCCAAGAAATGGTACATAGAACTTAAAGGTGCCTCCTTCAATAACGTTAATGACTTGGTTATGGAATTTTTAATGCATTACCAATTTCCCATCTGGTACGAGATAGGAATAGAGATTTTGATGTCTTTGTGTCAAGACACTTCCACTCAAATCTTTGANATAGAACTTAAAGGTGCCTCCTTCAATAACGTTAATGACTTGGTTATGGAATTTTTAATGCATTACCAATTTCCCATCTGGTACGAGATAGGAATAGAGATTTTGATGTCTTTGTGTCAAGACACTTCCACTCAAATCTTTGATCATATTCATGGGTGGAGATAAATATGTAGAATGATAAAAATCCATATTCCTAACCAACCTTTGATGGAGTGGTTCGCAAAGTCTCTCCTACCACTCATTGCCAAAAATGTTTCTATGGCAGGGGTGGCTACTAAGCAGCAGGCCATCTTACATTCCCAACACTTAGATTTGATCTATTCTCAATCAAGCACTCTTTATGATATTATCCTTCATGCTCCTCATTTGTTGACGGATCCAAGTAGTCCAAACCCAGGACTACATGTTGATGGTGTGGTCCATTCTATTTCCCATGCCTCTATGGGCCAAATCATTGATTAGATGGGTCACGTGACTCTTTCATCAAAACGCCGAGTTGTTGTGTCTATTGCTCAAACTTCCCTAGTCCCCACTCATACCTCTGAGGTGAATTCAATGCAATCCATGCACCCAAAAAATCCTCAACAACCTAGAGAAAAAAATAAGAAGAATAAGAAGAAAAATTATAATACTGAGTGAGGGACCTCTCAAACCCAAAAGAACTGGGGGGGGCATGAAAGAGAAGAATAAGAGTCAGTTCCCATGCATAATTTGTGGGGAGGACCACCCTACTCAACAGTTTCCTAGGAATGATGAGATCCATCATTATTTGGCACAAAAAAATGTCTCCCAACATCATGTTGTTTTAAACCATCCTTCCCCCACTCAGCCTCAAAAAATGGTTGCATCAAATATTGCCCCTCCACAAGGGGGCATGGTAGGTACCCCTTAGTACAAGGGGTTGTCCTAGAATGATATAGTCTTCATGTGTGATGAGACAATTTCCCTTTAGACTCGAGCTCGCAATTATGATAGTCCTGAGACTACTCCTACCACGTAGGATCATGTTTCCTCTTCCCAACCTGTTGACCCTCTTCAAATTGAGAATCCATCCTTTGACACATTGTTTCACCCACCGAAGGGTGTTTTTCGACGTACAACATATAATTTGAATGCATGGGCCACCCACAACTACAATATTTTGGAATACTTGGCCCAGTAACCATGTACCATGTCTACCTAGGGGGGTTGATCCCTTCGATTCAATCCTTATTACCTTTTATTGAAACCAATTTCATCATAGGATTTCCCACAAAATAGCTTTCCATATTAAAGTGAAAATAATGTGGAAAATCATCCTTTGCACTATGATTCATGAAGGATCCTCCACTTGCATCATGTCCATTTCTTGTTGGAAATTTATTGTCTCTCTGAAGCTTGATACGTCTAGTACCCTATTGAAATAATTTGACAGACACATTTTCCATCCTCATGGAATTATCATTGCATTTCCCATTGAGCTAGGTGGTCATACTGTCTTTTTTTCCATGGAGTTATCAATGCACCTCGTGAGTATAATTTGGTACTCGAGTGTACTTGGTTTTATGAGATGACTACAGTTGACTCATCTATATTTAGGGTCTTACACTTCCTTCATCAGGGGAAAATAGTTACCATTGACCAGCTTGTGTTTTGTACCCTAGAGCTTTGATCCAATGCAGGTTCGAATATACCCTTTGTTGATGATTCCCAAAGCACTTACATGAGTGTTTGTGCGTGGATGTTCAAATATTATTTGTTTATGGGCACTTCCCCCCTTCCCCCACCATCCCCTTCCATGACCATTTCTCATGTCCATATAATCTCTTCGTTTACCATTGGATCCCTTGGGTATTTCCATCCTTGAGTGGTTCCTCATCTTGACGAATTTGAGTCTTACGGATCCAAAATACCACTCACAATTGTTGAGATTACCTCCCCAGAAATCTCATTGGCATCATCTAATACTGATCAAAAACTCCATCCTCATATGGAGTGTGATCATCCTACTCTACCTGCATGGTTTGTTGACTCTCCACGTTCACATGGCATTCTCGATTTTTATTTTTCTTCATAAAAGACCATCCTAGATGTCATGGCTTCCATAGATAAGCCCAAAGATGAGGTGAGGCATTGATCATATTTTCCTGATTTGGAACTGACGATAGTTAGCATGATGAGTCTTGACCTGGGACTGTGGGAATTTTTTGGGGCATCCAGTAAACCCCCCAATCTTGATCCTTTTTTTCCTTGGTTATGTTTTTCAGAACTTTCCACTGAGTTCTCTACTCCCCCTTCCATCGAAGATTTTTGTTTTGTACCTCCTTCATGTCTTGATGGGAATAATCAAGGAGTTTTCATACCTCGCAAAACTGCTCATGATGAGTATCTTAGATCACATAATTTTTTTACTATGTGGCATGGCCCCAACATGTTGAACCATATCAAGCTGATAATGGCTCATGAATTCATCGGTGACAATAAAAATCCTTGTTTTGAGCCTAGCAATGGGATCTACTTTGCATAAAGTGTCATATGTGTAGTACATTTTACATAGGTGTGTGGTGTGAATTATTTTTGTTTTACATATATCATATCCAAAAAATCTAAAAACATTTGATTTTTTTTAGATTTCACTACATGTTTAGTCTAGTATTTATGGATGTGTTTACAAGACTCGGTGATTTTTTGTTAATCCTTTTTCTATGGCGACATCCAATGAACTTGAGGTATGTGTTCTAACTAGAATATAGGGTTATTTTTTCCCTACGACACCATTTTTCATTATTAACTGTCCACTTCATCAATATCATGCCTTAGGTTCAATCCCATCAAATTATGACATTAGCCACCCCATTTTTGCATGTCTTAACTTGCACAGTAGTGTTATCCCTTCATGGGCACCCTATTTTGCACCCATATTTCCATTTGGTGCCCATTTTATGATTTATTGTAGGCCCAAGGTCCTTCCTATAGACTCGCCATGACTCAACATTGAGCCTCATTCTTCTCTCTTCACCTATATTTTGGCCATATCCTAAGGGGTTTCACGTCATTTTTATGTTACTTTACAGTCACTTATGCAATTGTTTCTCATGTCATGCTTCATGTCATCGCATTTTTTTTTCCTTGATCCCACTTGTCGTTATTGTCGTAACACCTAACCACTCGCCTCTTGCATTAGTTGGTCTTTATTTTGTGACCATTTACCCATGGAGAAAACTATTGCTAAGAGTGGACCTCACTTCTCGATACCCATTTGCATTCATTTTGCTTAGGTAGGTTACATGCACTTGGAAGTAGAAGCATGTTGTTAACCCACTCATTCTCTCTAGATGAGCTTAATTTTACCTATTTTTCATTCTTGTTAAACCATGAAAAAGGAACTAAACGATCTCACTTTTAATTATTTTTCATGCTCGCTAAACCATAAAAAAGACACCTTTCGAGTAAATCTTTACCTCTTTTTTGGGCTCGTTAAAACAGAATGAAAAATACAGTAACCCGCACACTTTTATCTCTCTTTTGTGCTCATTAAACCATGAAGAAGACACTAAAAACAAAAAACAAGTGGGGTTTTTTAACCATTGATATATTCATGAAATGGAAACATAAGTCGATTCACCCTTGAACATGGCACCTATTTGATTCATTATCTTAGAGTTGGGTTATATCTTTCTTAGGAGTCATACCATTAATGTGAGTCTCAAATACTCCTCTAGTTGGTTACTCTTCTAGTCATCATGGAGAGTGCTTCAATGCCTCCTGCATTGTTGCACTATATTATTCCACATATTAAGTCTTGCTACCAAGTCACCATTATGTCGTGTTATATGTTCAAGGGAAGTTAAGCCGGAGTCGACCATCTATTTTTTTTCAACCTTCTGAGTTGGCCATCCATGTATCATTTGTACTTGGTTATTCTATCTATTCACATCATCTCTCAGTGTATGTTTCAAGTTGACTAATGGGGGATACATTAAGGCCCTCCTTCAACGAATCTCTTCCTATCGACTTCAACACATTATCTAGGAGATATATATAGAAACCAACTAGTACCTTGGAGCTTGCAGTCCTCAATGGTAGGCCTCCTTGCAATCGACCATGGGTTTACATCATTGAATACTTATAGATTGATTCTATGAGTGTTTGACCTTATATCCTCTATTCACACTCATTAGATTGTACTAGGTACCTTGGGGCCCATTTTTATCATTGGTGGGTTCCCTCGCATATGTTAATGGTATACCTCCATGACTAGTAATTAGATGGTTTCTACCATGCTCAACATCAGCTCAACTATTCGCATGTTTTAGAATCATACCATCAGGGTTTGAGATGAAGACCTTGGGTTTGGGGCCACATCACTTCTTCACATCACCCCTCCCAAGTTGTGATGGAGTATATCACTTCTATATGAGTACTTTGAAGACTTTGGGGGCACTCTCCTTAGTGCTCGTTGTCTTCTTGATGTATATGTTGTGACATAGATCCATGTTATATTTTCTCGTGGCTATGATCTCATTAATGACATGGATCCATTGTGTATTATTTTTTGTGACCATGGTCTTGCATTTCATGTCATGTATCCACAATGTATTGTTTTGGTGGCCATGCTTTTATTCTCTTTCGAGTCTGGGTATGTCTACCTTGGGGATGGTCTATACATGTTTGTATCCTTGGTGTTTGATTTCTTGATATATTTTCTCTCTCCTCATGTTGCCTCACATTGGTGACATTTTATTGTAATGTGTTTCATACATCCATTCCTTTCCTGACCTCACACATTAGGGAGCATTTTTTATAGCCTTAATTTTCACCCTACAGTATTAGGAGGGACATAGCAGAAGATGACATATGATACACACTATTCTGCTTAGGATTTAGTTAATTTTATAGGGTGGTCATTGGTTAGTTTTCCATCAAAGAGCGAAAGGTCGCTAGTCACACACATGACAACCCGTGACCAGTCACTAGTTGACAACGTGCAAAGAGAGACCTCCCCTGTAACCTTCTAGATTCAAAGTTTTTAGATGAGTTAAATGATGGATGAGTTGGTTCTTCATGGAATGAGCCTTAGAACTCACAACATTCGAGTTTCCATTAGTTTCTATAATATCTAGAAGCTCTCCCAAGCCTCTTCAAATAATATATATAAGGAAGGATAATCTTGAGAATGCGAAAGGAAGAATCATTCATAGAGTTATACTACCAAAATTCATAGGTTCTCTTCTATTCCAGATCAGTTGCAGTCAGGTTGCCTAGATTCATTAAAATTTGAGGAGAAGCAAGGAGCAAGGTACTAGGAGGAATGCATATACACATTGAGGTAATTTGTATTGATGTGTTTCTTAGACATTCAGTAATAGATCATTGGTTCTCCCCTCGAACTATTTGTATTTCATTTGAAAATATTCAGATCTGATTTATTTCCTTGTATATCTAAGTAGATATAGCTAGATCTAGGATTCTAACACTAGGAAGAGAAGTATAATAGTATTTTTTTGTATCTTGTGTGCAAGAAGAAGGTTGTAGGAGTTGGAGTTGGAAATTCAGGACTGCAATAGCCAAGACATATGAGGAAAAAATTCAAGATCAAGGTATTTTATTCTATCATTTCTTAGTAAAATCATGAATTTGTTTTCTTGTGTCTAGGAAAACCACTTAAGTCTAAAATAATTGTCTATCTAGGATCAATAGGAAGATCCTAGGGAGATCTTGCTTATCTGTAGGTGAGATTTCTCCACAACACCAAGGATGTCTTGTTTGTGACAAGTCACCTTATAGATAGAAAAAAAAAAATCCTTTAGGGTTAAATACAAATCTAGAGGGTAATATAAATCTCCATGACAATCTATCAGGGAAAATTGGGCATTATAAGAAAGATTGTAGATAAAAAAAAATTGATAAAGGAAAGGGATCGTATGATTCTATATTCCATGATCATGGCCACATTTCATTCATTATCCCTTTGGGCACCCCATATTATCATCCCTAGGTACATTACAAACTACTTCCACAAAAGGGGAGGCCTCCTCAAAATAAGGAGGGGATGTGTACTTGGCATCTACAAGTACACATTCAGATCATGATGCATGTCTAATCAAATTACATGTGCCTTTTCATACGACTCCTCATAGAGAGTGGTTTTGTGAATATAAAAAGTATAATGGAGGAAATTCCTTCCTCATATATGACTTGAAAACCAAATAACGATACATGGAAGGGTCTAATTGTCTCTTAAATATGGAAGGGTTAAAACCATTTTTGGTGTTCTGCATATTCTAGGTTTGGCTAGATACGTGATCTTTGTGAGTAAGATGAGTAATGTGGGTGTGCATACCATATTTGAAATGGATATATAGAAGATGGTTCGATGAGCGATGGTGTTGTTGAGAGGAGTTCATATTGGAACTTTGTACAAGTTGTTGGTAAGCACTATTATTGATGGGTGTAATAGTATTGTTGTTCCTGAGAATGAAATAAACAGAATTCCTACTCTTTCTATAAAGAAGACAATGTTCTAGTGTTAAAGAATAGGACATATTGGAGTGAAGGGCCTTTCTAATTTGGATAGTAAATATATGGTTGAAGGTGTATTTGATTGTTCTTTAGATTTTTGTTTATGTGAACATTGGGTATATGGTAAACATAATTAGGTGTTATTACCATCTAGTGATACAAGGGAAAAATGGATCTTGGAGTTTATACACAATGATGTGTTTGGACCTATACATGTTCCATAACTAGTAGGATCTATTTACTATGTCTCATTTATAGACGATTTATCTAGGGAAACATGGTTGTATTTCATGTAGAATTTTGGATATATGGGATGACCTGGGTTCTACCTTAGTTTTCCAACAAAACCCTACAAACCATTGGCCCCTCTTGTAAACCAGAAGGCAACACTACGCAAAGAGTTCATAGCGCAGACTCACCCGAGATGGCTTATGGGTGATTGCATGAACCATATGTCTACAATATTGGAAGGGATGATGTTCATGGGATGTTAGGCATGTTTATCCTTCTTCTACTTCAAAGTTCATTCTACCATACCATCATTCATATCTACCATTCATTTAATATTTAACATTTACTCTCCATGAAATAACATGTATAATCTAGTGCGCATTGTAATTTAACCTTAACAGATTGATCCATTCATTTATTCATTCAACATAAAATCATAAAAAAAGCATAAAGGAAAACATTCCACACAACAACACAAGTTTTACCGTGGTTCACCACCCTGGATTATGTCCATAAATATCTGTCTTCTTTATTCATATTCATCAAAATAGTGCATTGTGCACATTAAATCAAAATTTTGTAATACTTTGTGAGGCTGACCCCCATCTATCCAAGATCCATAGCTTGCGACCTAACCCTCATTTACACTCCATGAATCTCCAAACTAACTCCATATGAGCTCCACAACTCTCAACCAAAACAAATGACTACGAATCAAACTCAAAAAAGTTCTCACGAATACTTTAAGACTCTCACCAAAAGATAATAATTGATTATTCCCTATCTACCTTATACATCATGTATTTATACTACAAAATATGGGAAAACACCCTTTACATCATAACCCTAAACCCTAAACCTAGTGGATTAGGTTTTTCCCCAAAATAACTTATTTCTCGCGGTTGGTCTTCGATCCAACCGTTCCTTGCTTTGACTATATGCTTCTTCTCCTTAATTTTCGGTGCGTTGTTTTCCTTGCCTTCTATCGCACTGCTTTCCATTCTTTCTTCGCGCGCACTGCTTCCTTTGGTCCATTCATTAGTTGTCTACCTCGTTTGTTGCATTGTACCCCAACATAACCTACTCCAAAATAGAATAAAGATGAGGTTTTTGATAAATTCACAAAGTTTAAGGCTTATGTATAAAACCATACAGAGAAGAAAATAGAAGTGTCAAGGATAGATAATAGAAAAGAGTTCTCTATGAAATATTTTGAAACATTTCGTGAATAGTGTTATAGTCCAAAAATGCCACATCTATGCATCCAAGACATTGGCCCATCCATTTGCATCATTTTCCAATCATAATACTAAGGTTTCATTCAAAAAACAACTTTTTGGATAATGTATGTGCTCTTACGCACTATCATTCTGCATACATATGCGTGTTGCATGCTAATTCACCTGTGTACATATGCATGTTACATGTTATTCAGCCTGCATTTACTCCCCCAAAATGCAAAAAATATAAAATTGTTTGTATTTTGGAGGATTTTACAGGATATGAAGGGTTTCTTAACCATTTTACCCCCTATAGCCCTTCCCCAAACCAAATAACCATTTTTTTCTCATATAAAAAGGGGTCTAAAGGGATCATTTGAACATATGAACAAGGAGACAAGAAAACTCTGCAAAAATTCTTTCCCTCTCATTGCCCAAGTTTTTCATCTTGCTCTAAGTTCTATCCTCGGCTTTCCCTTCCATCCATTCTCCCTATGCAACCCTTCCTTCTTCTCGTGTTGTCATGTTGGTTGTGAGAATTCTATGTGGGTTTGGTGTACCTGGAGTCACTATAGAGGAGCCCGAACTTGGTTCATGGAGACGTATCTGCAAGAAAAGGTTGTAACCTTTCATCTTGTTTGTGAATAAAAGAGATTATCTTTGTCACAAAACTTTATGTAACACCCCGAGTTTTGAGGCCCCATTTTAAATAATGTATTGTTAGACTATTGAGAGTCTAGAGTGCCCAAACAATTATTAAAAGTCCATTGTACCCAAGAAATGTAGTGTTTTGATCATTATTAATAATAAATACATCGTTGGCTACTAGACAGACAAGGACTAGAGTTATAGGGGGCTATGATTCCACAAGAGATGGGGCTTGAGGGGATAAATGTTTATTTCCTATTTTAATTACCCTTTTGTCTAAGGGAGTTGATCAGTTATGTGAGCTTCTTGGGGGAGGCCAGGAGGTTCTTTATTTCTCACGAATTACTTAAACTCGTCCCTGGATGAATTGGGGGGTTCATTGGTTGGCTCATCCATTCATTCTCTCTCTCTCTCTCTCTCTCTCNCATCCCCACTTTGCTACTGGTCGCTTCACTCTTCCCTCACACATTCATTCACTAGATTATTCACTTTTTCGCACCTTGCATGGAGATCTCATTCCATTCTTACCTATCACCCATTCATCATTCCTCATTTGTGCCTTAGATTGGGGAAAGGGAAACAAACTGTTGAAGAATAGCCATGGTATTGTTGGTTGTAGAGGTTTTTGGTGTAATCCAACCATGACTTGAGGCCTACATATCTGAGATGTGTTGGCTTGTGTCCAACTTTGTTCATAGCTATGAGTCCTGAGAGTTCCAGCATGGATATTCTGGACCAGTTGTGTTGGATCCCTGGAAGGAGAAGGAGTATCTGAGGGACTGCATGGCAGAGAAGGATTGGGGTCCATTCTCTTGGGTGGTGCAGGCTAGGTAGAAGAGAGTTGGGTACTTGGATTGTTGTGAGTGTTGGGAAAGCCTGTGAGAGCTTGAGTGTTGACTAGTTTGGGAAGCCAAGTAACACTCTGGAATCGTCCTTGTGGATTCATAGCCCTGGCTTGGGGGTGACACTGTTGTTGAGATTTGGAACAATAGTGTCTACGGTTGGGTGGAACTTCCTTATTTTGCATCCAGTTGGTGTCTTCTTTTATAAAAGATAAATGCTCTCTGTTATAGTATTATTTACCTGTATATGAATGTATTTTGTTGTGTATTTATTTATCATTTAATTGAATATTTAGAATACGCATGATTGTTGTTTATTGTTGTGCATGTCATTAGATATTTTCTTTATGAATACTTATTAATTTAATAAGGTATCGATAAGAGAAAGAAGTCCAAGGGTGGGATTGCAGGTATTGTACCCTAGCCTATGGGTGGCGGGGTATCTAACATATTGGTATCATAGATTCTAGTTGAAACACCGGGCTGGTATGGGGCGGGTATGTTGGTCAAAGTCTCGTGGTTGAGATCAAGTTTTGAACCTGAAGTTGAAAATCTTAGGGGGAATGGCATTGCAGAATCTATGCAGGAGATAGAACGTCAAAGAGCCTTTGTAAGGGATTGAAGGATCATGATCATCCCTTTCAAATTCGGGAGCGATCACCATTGTTGTATCAAGAGAGATCCTATATCGTTGGATCAGAGGGTAAGTGAACAAGGGTCGTACGATGAAGGCGAAGCAAAAGGTTGAGTAGGTTTAATTCTCAATCATCAGATATGCACGTGAGTGAATGTGAGTCGTAGATATCATGGCAGTTCGGAGGATCGTCACTCCAGGAGAAGCGAGCCCTCATGTTGCATGCAAGAAAATATCCCTAATCTTGAAGTTCGGAGTTAATCTGGAACATCCATTAAGGAATACCCATGTCGACAGATTGGCTAGTTCGAGAATTCAAAGCTCGGGAGAATTGGAGTGTGCTAGTATGGAAACTCTCGAAGCCCGAAGAGTCAAAGTGGTGGGGCATGATGATGTCACCTGGAGGTGATGTTGACCCCGGAAGGTTAAGCAATTCAGAAATTTGGAGTTTGGGAGACTTGAGGAATGCAAGCATAAAATCTTCTGAAGCCCGAAATTACAAAGTGATGTGGCTCATGGACCTTGTTAAGCCCTAATATTGGCTCATTACCCCTTAATTGGGGCATATTAGATTATTAATGTTATTTATGTCAGATTTAGGCCATTAGTTGTAATTATACCTCCTAGTCTCCTATATATACCAAGGAGACATTTTCATTTTGAATCATCTTGTACTTGAACATTTAAGTGGGGTAAAAGGAGGTTGCCCCCTCGAAGAGGC
>SNQJ01S0069979.1:18861-38475 GCA_010110895.2 Picea sitchensis
GGCTGAAGATTCCACTTGGGAAGATGAGTCTTTTATACAAAAGCATCCAGAGTTACTCAAGCATTGCGGAAAACACTTGTCTCAAGGGGAGGGGCATGTTAAGCCCTAATATTGGCTCATTACCCCTTAATTGGGGCATATTAGATTAGTAATGTTATTTATGTCGACTTTAGGTCATTAGTTGCAATTATACCTCCTAGTCTCCTATATATACCAAGGAGACATTTTCATTTTCAATCATCTTGTACTTGAACATTTAAGTGGGGTAAAAGGAGGTTGCCCCTTCGAAGAGGCTTATTATCTGAAATTCTCTCTTTTTCAAGGCATTGAGTACTTTTTCTGAGGATTTTCTATGCTATATTGATATTTGGTTCTTAACAGGCCTCGCCTGGGATGACGTGGACCCATGGGTTGTGTTCCATGTGTCAGCGAGTTTTGAACCTTTGGAGGATTTAAATTTCAATTAGAATGTGACACGTGTCACCCACCTGATTGGGCCACGTGTCTGCTTCTTGTGTTTCTCCACATAGCGATAGATCATGCAGTCCTGAGACTGGACATTCTGGAGGAAAAAGATGTGACAATTTGTGTTGGGTCGAGAACTCCTGAAGGTCGGAGTACATATTGACCGTTGAATCCAAAATACACGCGGCAATAAATCTCATAGTCTGAAGACTCGGTACTCCGAGGGTTTTCAATTCTCTATGAGTAAAAAGTGTTGAATCTTGAAGTCACAAAGGCATGCAAGCCATCAATTTAGGATCCCTTCGGGACCTTTCTCAACCATTGGATCAAGCAGTGGAAGGACAGGGTAAGCACTTCAGTGAATTGTCACTTCGGGGGAGTTGAGCAGTGTAGGAACTTAACATCCCGGACCCCCGGACCGTCGAATTAATAGAGGATAGTCCATCCCAACACTTGATTAAGTTGTAGACCATTGATCTTGTGAAGCCTCCAGATGGGGGTGGGGTCGTCTAATTGACGGGAGATTAAATATCAATCATTCGATCCTTGTGGTGGAGCTAATGGATATTTCAGTGAAGGGTAACTCCGGGAGGAAACAAGAGTTGACAATAGAGAATAAATGAAGGATGAAGTCCAGAGGACTTGGTCCCAACACCGGTCCCATGTACAAGTGCAAAAGGGATTAGGAGGTAACTTAGCCATGGGTTTTTCACTCACACAATCCCCCTTGTGAAATAAAACAGAGTGAGGCGCTAAGGAAGGGACTAAGCCATGGATTTGAACTGTGGTCACTTGAAACTTGGTTTGACGGAAGCGCCTATGCAGAATGAAATTTTGTATCAGCCAAGGATAATAGGACATTGTTATTTTGTGGAGAATGGGGATATATTCTTCATGAACTAAGAATAAAGGGACCTGTAGCATTGTTTGGAAAATTTCTTTATATGCATAATTCTAACAAAATGGTCACTTGCACATTTTGCAGAATTAAGATATTTAAACATATCAGCTAGGAATCAATATTTGAGAGATGGGACAAGGTGAGGGAGCCTCCATCTATGACAGAGAGGCGGAAGGACAGAATACCAGAGTTGGTAATGTAGAGACAGAGTCCAATGGATGTAAGGGAAAAGGAGAGAAAGAAACATTAATAGAAACTATAAGAATCCTGAAAAATAGAAGTGTAGAGCTACAAGGAAGACAATGAAATGTTGATAAGAGAGCAAAGTCAGATAAATACTCGAGTGTTGCAGAGCTTACACCAATTGTAGAGGAAAACAAGGAATGGCTCTAATCCAGGGGAAGAAGAAAGGTTTCATGAAAGAAGAGATGATCATGGAAGAGCTTGTTATTCGAGAAGTTTTAGCAAAAATCATAGACACCACTCACCTCCCTACTCAACAAGGAATTTTTATGCATTGGATGATTCCATAAGTAGTCTGGAGGTGTCTCCTATTAGGCACCAAAGAAGGAGACATGAAGTGGATAGTTTGAAAGGAGAGTTGAGGAAGCTTAAGCCACCCTCCTTTGATGGTGAAAAATAAAGGGAAGATGATGTTGAATCATGGTTTCTTGGAATCAGGAGGTATTTTCAATTGCATAACTATTCATCAAACCTAGAAGCTAGAATTGCCACCTACCATCTACACAGGAAAGTTGCAATGTGGTGGTATCAACTGAAGCAATTCAAACATATTAATGAGAATAGGATCACTTTGAAGAAGTTAAAGAAGTACGTCCAGAAGGAGTACCTCTCAGAGCATTTCTATGACAAGAAAATGCAAAATTTCTTTGAACTCAAGTCAGGAAGCATGACTATGGTAGAATATGAGAAGAATTTCTTGGGGTTGTTAAAGTATGACGGGTTCATTAATGGTAATAAGGTGAAAATACAGCGATTTCTAAGTGGACTACCATCCTTTTATAAAGAAAATATTAGGTATGATGAGCCCAAGAACTTGACTGAGGCAATCAGGAAGGCTAAATACATGTATGAGCAACGACATGGAAGAGAATCCCTGCAAAAATATTGGAATGGATTGGTTGGACAAGCATCATGTTGTCCTAGATTTTCATAGCAAGACATTTACGTCTCTTGATGGAGATGGAAAATAGAGCACTATGAAAGGAGTTCCAAGACCCATCTCTATAACGGAGATTCCAGCCTTACGGCTAAAGAGATGTTTTAGAAAATGATGTCAATTGTATGTCACTCATGTGGAAGAGTGAGAAAATACAAAGTGTCCAAGCCTTGAATATTTATCGGTACTACAAGAATTTGAAGATGTATTCCAAGAAATACAAAGGCTACCACCAAGAAGGGAGATAGATTTCTCAATTGATTTAGTGCCAGGAGTTGCCCCGGTGTCAAAAACACCTTACAAAATGAGCACGCGAGAGTTAAAAGAATTACAAATGCAGTTGGAGGAATTGTTGAAGAAAGGGTACATACATCCAAGTGTTTCACCTTGGGGAGCACCAATATTTTTTGTCAAAAATAAGGATGGAACCTTGAGGATGTGCATTGACTTTCCAAAATTGAATAAGTATACTATAAAGAACAAGTATCCTCTACCCAGAATTGATGACCTCTTTGATCGGCTAAGAGGAGAAAAGATATTTTCAAAGATTGACCTAAGGTCAGGATACCATCAGGTAAGGATCAAGGAAGAAGACATTCATAAGACATCCTTTAGAACCAGGTATGGGCATTATGAATTTGTAGTGGTGTCATTTGGACTGCCCAATGCACCAACTGTCTTTATGTACTTAATGAATGGCATATTCAGAAATTATTTGGATAAGTTTGTCATAGTATTATTGGATGACTTACTTGTCTATTCTAAGTCTGAATATGAGCATGAACATCACTTAAGACTGGTATTGTAAGTGTTGAGAGAACATCATTTGTATTCCAAGCTGAGTAAGTGTTATTTTTATCAAAAGCAGATCCATTACTTGGGACACATTATTTCAGAGCAAGGCATAGCAGTAGATCTAGAGAAGATTAAAGCCATTAGAGGATGGCCAGTACCCAAAAATGTGTCAAAAGTCAAATATTTTATGGGATTAGTTGGTTACTATAGAAGGTTCATAGTAGGGTTCTCTAAGATTTCTCATCCCATCACTTATTTGCAAAAGTAGGGAACTAAATTTGAATGGACACCTAAGTGTGAAGATATTTTTAGTCTGTTGAAGGAATTACCTACTAGTGCACCTCTGTTAAAGATTGTTGACCCAAATGAAAGTTTTGTAGTATGTACAGATGCATGTAAGGGAGGAATTGGGAGAGTCCTCATGAAAAATGGACATGTCATTGGTTATGAGTCCAAAAATATTAAGGAACATGACAGGAACTATGCCACGCATGACTTGGAGCTTGCTTCCATTGTCCATGCCTTGAAGATATGGAGGCATTATCTCATGGGGAAGAGATTTTAATTAAGGACAGGCCACATTGGATTGAAGTATCTTTTCGAACAACCGACCTTGAATGCCAGGCAAACAAGATGGATGGAATTTTTAAGTGAATATGACCTCGATATCAAGCATAATAAAGGAAAAGAGAATAAAGTTGTCAATGAAATTAATACAAGAGTGCATCTCATGCATGATACTGTTGTCAGTATGCATCAATAAGAATTGAAGAGTAGAATTTTAGATGATCTTGTTACATATCAGCATTACCTACAGGTAAAGGAAAGCTTACAGCACAGAGATGTACAACAGAAAATAAAGGAGTATGAGATAAAGGAAGATGGATTACTCATGCATAAGAACAGAATCTATGTTCCTAGTTCCGGAGAACTGAGGAATTTGGTATTGAAGGAAATGCATGATGTTCCTTATGTTGGACATCTTGGTTACTAGAAAATGATTCCAGCAGTAAGAAGCCAATTCGTTTGGCCAGGAATGAAAAAGGATGTTGTTGATTACATCGCTCGATGTATAGAATGTCAGAAGGTGAAGACTAAGCATAGGCACCCAGCGGGTTTGCTGCAGCCATTACCAATCCTAGAGAAGAAAAGAATATAGAGTGGTACTTGGGCCAGAGTTGCTCAAGGATATGCAAGACCAGATGGTTAAGATCAAGCAAAATTTAAAGGCAGATTAGGATAGACAGAAAGTTTATGCAAATAAGAGTAGGAAATCTAGAGAATTTAAAGTAGGGGAGAATGTACTTCTAAAAGTGAAGCCCAAGAAAATCTCCTTGAAATTGGGTATTTGTACAAAGATGGCAGCTAGAGTCTGTGGTCCATTTGAAATATTGGACAAAATAAGGCCAGTTGCATACATGCTTGCATTGCCTACTTCCATGAATGTGCATAATGTATTTCATGTCTATTTACTAAAGAAATATGTACATGATATTAACCATGTTATTAATTGGCATCTGATCTAGGTAGAGACAGAGGGAGACTTTCAGGTTCAGCTAGTGCGAGTATTGGACAGAAATGTCAAAATGCTACAGAATCAATTTATAGAGATGGTAAAAGTTCAGTGGATTAGCTACAGTCCTGAAGATGCTACCTGGGAGCATGAAGATGCCATGCGGGCAGAGTACCTGCATCTTTTTGAATAAATTTTGAGATTTTGATCTCTATTTTGTATATGCACTAAGGACAGTGCCAAAATAAGGGGGAGGGGATGTAACACCCTAGGTTTTGAGCCCCCATTTTAAATAATGTATTGTTACATTGTTGAGAGGCCAGAGTGCCCAAACAATTATTAAAAGGCTAGTGTGCCCAAGAAATGTGATGTTTTGATCACTATTAATAATAAATACATCGTTGGTTGCTAAACAGACAAGGACTAGAGTTATAGGGGGCTATGATTCCACAAGAGAGGGGGCTTGAGGGGCTAAATTTTTGTTTCCTATTTTAATTACCATTTTGTCTAAGGGAGTGGATTAGTTACATGATCTTCTTGGGGGAGGCCAGGAGGTTCTTGATTTCCCATGAATTACTTAAACCCATCCTTGGACGGATTGGGGGGCAATAATTACTTAAACCCATCCTTGGACGGATTGGGGGGTTCATTGGTTGGCTCATCCATTTGTTGGTTTGTCTATCTCTCTCTCTCTCTCTCTCTCTCTCTCTCTCATCTCACCTCACTCTGCTATTGGTCGCTTCACTCTTCCCTCACACATTCATTCACTGGATGATTCATTGTCTCGCACCTTGCATGGAGATCTCAGTCCAGTCTTACCTATCACCCATTCATCCTTCCTCATCCATGTCTTGGCTTGGGGAAAGGGAAATGAATTGCTGAAGAATAGACATAGCATTATTGGCTATAGAGGTGGTTGTTGTAATTCATCCATGAATTGAGGCCTGCATGTTGGAGATGTGTTGGTTTGTGTCCATCTTTGTTCACAAATGTGAGTCCTAAGAGTTTCAACCTGGAGATTATGGACCAGTTGTGTTGGAGCCTTGGAAGGAGAAGGACTGCCTAAGGTACTGCATGGCAGAGAAGGGTGGGGGTCCATTCTCTTGGGTGGTGCAGGCTGGGTATAAGAGAGTTGGGTACTTGGATTGTTGTGAGTGTTGGGAAATCATATGAGAGCTTGAGTGTTGACTGGTTTGGGAAGCCAAGTAACACTCTGGAACTGTCCTTGTGGATTCATAGCCCTGGCTCAAGGGTGACAATTTTGTTGAGATTTGGAACAGTAGTGTCTACACTTCGGTCGAACGTCCTTGGTCTGCAGCCAGTTGGTGTCTTCTTTTATAAAAGATAAGTGCTCTCTTTTATGGTATTATTTACATGTATATGAATGTATTTTGTTGTGTATTTATTTATCATTTAATTGAATCTTTAGAATATGCATGCTTGATGGTTATTGTTGTGAATGTCATTAGATATTTTCTTTATGCATCGTTATTAATTTAAAAAGGTATCGATAAGATAAAGAATTCCAAGGGTGGGCTTGAAGGTAACGTACCTCGGCATGTTGGTGGCGGGGTATGTTACACTTTATGTGTACATGTTCTTATCTATTTGATAATTTACATTTATATTTAGGATTTTAAGTGATTACCAGAGATTGTAGATGATGTCGTGTTGTGTTCTTGGTCTGTTGTAGGTCATCTTTGGGAGGAGATCTATGATCTAAGAGGCAATAGCAAGTGGAAGAGGTCTACATCAACGGAAATGATTCAAGATGTTCTTATTAACCTTCTCTTCCCTCTCTCTTATCATTTAGTCTAGATTATTTTGGAGTAGATTAGAGATAAGTCGGTGTTTTAGGGGGTTATCACTCTACCTATTCCTTCGACCCATTTTAGGGGGAATTTCAACCATAGCATAATTGGTGACTCCAATGGGGATTCTCTCTAGAGTCTTGGTGGGAAATCTTAGTTTTATTTGATTTTCAGTGTCTTTTTGAGTTTTTTGAGTGTTCTGAGTCAAGTTGGGTCTCTAGTCACCTTTTAGATGCCTACCATCTTCCCTTTCCCAAGTTGTTTGTCCAAACTTTTTCTTTTTGAAAATTTATAGAGGTGTACACACCTTGTTCTCTTTATAGCACATGTACACAAGTGTTTTTCACTATACATATCTCGCGTACATACGCAGGCTGGCTATGCACAGTGTGCATCTTTATGGTCTTGGAAGAATTTTTTCAAAATATTTTTCTTTCCTGTTAGGAAACTCTTGGCTTCCCAGGTCTTCCTGAGTTCTCTAGGGTTTTGTTGAGTATATTTATCTAGGTTCAAGGGTTGTCTTATCTTGCAACTTGTAAAGAATCATTTTGTTTCTTTATCTTTTTGTTTGTTGTCAAGGCAAAGGGTGAACTTGTGAGGTTTAGGTTCTCCCATGGATTCCAGTGAATCCCTGCTTTCAAGCAGTTGCTTCGGGTCTGTGTCAGTATTTGGTTTTCCATCGTTTTCCCTTGGTTATTATTTGAAAAAGAAAAAAAATATAATTTGCTTGTTATTTTCATTTCTAAGCATATAAAAATTAAAAAAAAAATGTTGTAGTTCATTAACTGCATTTGTATTTTATTATGCATGTTTGTTTGGTGCTTGTAGCATAGGTTGTTTCTACAAAAGAAAAGAGTTATGATTACAAAGTTCCTTCTATGATTCTTCCTAGAAAGTTTTAATAGTTTGCATTGCATTTTGAAATGAAAAAGTATTCTAGGAAAAATTGCATTTTAGGATCTTGGTCTATATTTTGAAAAGTTTGCACCTTCAAAGTTAAACAACCATTTTTTCAGTTGTAGAATGTAGTTTTCTTTCTGCATAATGTTCTAAAATCTTATTAACTCTTCTCTTTCGTCTCTCAAGAACACCATGAGTTTCACTTCCATACCCCATGACTAATTAATCCATTTAAAATCAATGATTAATGCTAAAATCAACTACAATTTTATGTTTATAAGGTACACTAAGTAATCTAGTCTTTAGGGCCTTGAAATAGGTGTGGAGAGGAAACTCTTCAAGGCCACTTAAATAAACTTAAGAGTCTATGATAGGGAGTGTAAAATTATAGTTTTGTAAGAGTTAGACGGGACCCCCCTCTAACACAAGGGCTAAACATGAGGTTGCGTGAGGAAAGGTAGAGGAGATAACCCCTCTAAAGTCAAACCAAATGTAGTGGGGATCGTATATTGAGGGTCATTCTTTGGATATTTGCTGACCACATTTGACTATGGAGCTTCGTGGACCTCAAATCCATTCAATATCCTCAACTTTCTTCTAGACCATTTTCCTTTGGTACCCTTGAAAGGCTTCAAACTTTACTATCCTTCTCATTACAATCAGCATGATTGTCGACTATACCCACCTGGTGACTGACTACGACCTGGAAACCTAGTTTCCTTTTTGTAGGGACTTACAAAGGTGATTGTGAGGTTATACCATGGTACCTAGGGTGATGTCGAATCACACTTTGTAGAGTACACCCAAAGGGTTTTTCCGTGTTTGAGTTACGCTTGCACCGGTAAGTTTCTCTAGTGTCAATTGGTGTAAGTGTTATTCCTTCCAGTTTGTTGATTTCTTGATTTTCCTTTAGGGAATTTTTAGTGTGTGATATGTGTTTCATGATAGATTAACCTTAGAGTGGCAATTGATCATTTCACAAACTGGAAGATCAATAGCTTTGTTGTTTGCATAGGCTTCAGGGCCTACAGCTGGTTACTTTGGAGCCACCTCCGCCACCGCTGAGGCGAAGGCTAGATCAAGAGGGTTGTTTTGAAGCGATCGAGTTGCTAAAATTTTTGCATGAGCCTTCTCCTAGAGAATATACACTTGCACTAGAGGAGTCTACCATTTTAACCTCAAATTTGAATGCTTCAAGCCCAAAAACCCTATGATCATTGATTTATCAGGGCCACTCCTTATTCAGGTAGTCCCTCCTAAGGTGACTTCACCTGATCGTCGTCTTTTTAGAACATTGGTGATGGAAACAACTAATGCTACCTCTTATGGGAGCCCACATACTCCCATCTTGGCTGTGGCAAGAGGAGGTGTCATCCTCCTCCCCCACCTCCACCTATAAGGACTACGGCTAACCAGACACCTCCAACTTATGGAATTGGCATGGTCCCCACAACGACTATGACCATTGTTCCTTCTATACAGAACACGTCTGGCACTCCCTTTTCATATGAGATGTCAATTTTCGATTCTAGCTCAACTTTAACTTACTCTACTCTACAGACTTTTTTTCAAGGGGCAGGGATTTATGTTGGCGAATTCCTGAATGACTGTCTCAGTGATAGGTTCTTCCAAGCATTGTTCCACTATGGTGACCACTTGTTCCAATTGTGCACCTTGTCCCTCGATCTCCTCAAAAAGTTTGCAAGCTTCATCATGTACTAGTTGGAGTCTCTGGGTCACTTCCATGACTTTACTCTAGATGTCATGGACCTGCTGTTGAACTGCACGTTGTTCCTGTGACCTTTTCATCTTCTCAACCATTGACAGTAACTTTAACTGTGTTTGCATTGTCGTTGCTTGTTTCTTTTCTTCCTAGAGATGTGAATCCAATTTCCTTAGTTCTGGATCCTCTACAAGGCGCTCATAAGTCTGCACACTTCAATTTCTTAATTGCTTTCATTCTAAGGCCAATGCCTTGATTCTTTCGATTATGCTCCAAGCATTTTATTCCCTCTGATATCGCACTTCCTACGGAGTGCTTGGCACTGCTTGCAATTCCAGTTCTGCTACTCTTTCTTGGAGTTGTTAAATGGCTTCAGCGAGCTTCCCCACTTGGATCTCAGTTGTTTCCTCTTCCATCTGTGTCAGTCCTAGTAGAGAGCGAAGTGCTCTAGTGACTGCTTCTTTAAATCCAATATTATCTGCGAGCAGCTGTTCTTTTTCCTTCTGGATCTGTGCTTTATCCTCTGCAAACTTTGCCTGGAGGTCATCTTTCTCTTGTTGCGCAATCCGACGTTTCTCTAAGGATTCCTCCTGTACTTGCTTTAATTCCTATGTGGCCTGATCCTTTTCCTCCTAGACCCAATGAAGGCGAGCCTTTGTCGAATATGATAATCTGTGTAGTTGGGTAGGCTCATATCCTACTTCTATGCCCCTTGATGATAATGGAATAGTAGACACTGCACAGATTGAATAAAGATCCTGATGTACCCCTTTGAGCTCTGCCTCGATCATGTCGAACATTGTCTCTTGTTTGGCTTCACTTCACTGAAAAATCTCCTCTGAAGTATCTGATACAGCGGCAATGATGAGGTCAATATCATCCACCATGAGCACAGTCTGTAATGGAGGTTTATTGGCTCATGAATTCTTCCGCACTGAGGGTTTCTTTGGGGAAACCTTTCTTTTCTTCAACTTCGAGGCCTCTGTAAGGGGATATTTAGGCAGTTTCACTTCGCCATGTTTATGCTTGTCTTCTTCCCCTTCCTCCTCTTTTTGGTCTACTTCATCATCTCCTCCTCCTCCAGGTGACTCCAACGCAGTTTCCTCTAATGCATTCTTTATTTCCTGCACCTCTTCCTTATTTTTCTTCTTACTATTCTTGGGTCCATCATACTCTTCTCGAGTGACTACAAGACTTTCGATGAGGTTAGGGTCAAAGAGTTCTATCTATTCAACTGGTACAAGGAATTTTGTAGGCCATTCCTTTAGTTATTTCCTCCATATCTTCCTCAGTGAATTTGTAATAGGACTAGAGCTCTTCCTTGTGTTCGTCTCTGCGCACAGTGATGTAAATGAAATGCCTATATGCGTGGAACTTCTCTATTGGCCTAAACCTATGAAGTGTATTCAGCAGCATGTGAGGGAAGGATTCAATGGCTCTCTTCAGCTGCAATTAGTAGGTGTGGAACACCGCATTGGACTGTCATTGCTTCACCATGTCGCTCGAATACCAGAGGCTAGTGAACCTCATGGCCAATGCTTTGGATAGTTCAACTTCCAGGAAGGTTGCTCCTGCTGGCATCTCCCAAGAGATAAAGGAAATGAGGATCAGCAACCAACTGAAATGAAACTCGTAGCCCTGGTCATGTGCTTCTCAAAAATCCTTCTCCAACTGGTTGACAAGGTAGCTCGCCCATTTCATCTGCATCCCTTCAATGCATTTTCCTATGAGGTTGATGACAAACCTAGTGACCTACGTTGGTATGTTCTTCCTGACAAGCTTACCAATGATCAACTAGAAAGTTAAGCGCACTGTACCATTTTGGATGGAGGCTACCTTGTAGCCCCGCTTCCCTTTCTCCACATTGCCATAGGTGTCTTTTATTCGTTGTGCTAGGGCGCAATCTGTAGCCTTCCCTAGGTAAAAATCTTGAGGGTCCGGTCCTTGCATGCTCAATCCAGTTATCTGGTGGATCAGCGTCAGATCTACAGTGATGCATCGATCCAACCGAGGGTAACCACCATGGAATCATGAAGGGAGGATTTTAACGCATGCATTAACCTCTTGATGTCTGTCGAAGTGTGGTATATTCATCACATTAAGGATTGTTGATATTGCGATGTCCATGGTCCACGCCTGGGAGATTATCTTCGACTTCTTCCCCATTGTCTTGGTCAAGTACTTGTGTGGTGTGAGCATGCCATAGTTCTTGTGGTCTCCTAAGTTGAAGTCATTGATATTCAGCGTCAGAATCTATCCTAACTGTGGTCCAACTATGCATATCCCCTTCGGGAGGTACGCAGTGATCAGTGTATAGTTGAAGTCCCTTGGAACATTGTCACGAATAACCAGGCTAGCCAGAGGAAGGATATAGTCAAGAAGGACTGATGGGATGAGCTTTGTGTTTTCCAAGTCGTCATGATGCTTTCTCTGTTTCTCTGTCACAGTTCAGGATGGCCCAGATCGACGTCTAGTTGATGGGGATGCTTGCACTCCTCTCGTCGACGAGGCTTGTACTCCTGTGAACAAGACCTTCTCATCCATGAGGTATATTAGGATTTATTCGATGGATTTATCTACTCCACTAAGGTCACCCAACAAACACGCTCGAGCTCAAATATCTCGAGTAGGTGGAAAATCGCTCAAGGTAAGCAGAACGGGTGGCGAGGGCTCAATAAGCATTGCACAAAAGTAATTAGTTCTATGTGGGCTCAGATAATCACAATTGGAAAAAGTGTCCCCGTTAAGACATTCGATGAGTTAAATATCTAACATCGTAACAGACTCCTCCAATGGGTAGGAATGCCTCAACCAATACAATTCCATCTGTTATGGCGTGGTCCCAACGGTCCAATGGAAAACGTTCCAGCAATAATTGTGTTTCTAGCCGTTTTGGAACATCATTCTAACGGTCGAGATGCCTCCAATAGTCATAGTGCTTCATCGTGGTGAAGTGTCAGTCTGCATTGTTCTGCTATTCTGGGGAGGTTCAAGTTCTGCAAACCTTCCTTCTGGGAAGTCCTCTCTGGAACCTCCTGCAATTTTTCTAGCTTTGCTTTCTTCTTACTGATCTTTCTTGCTTTCTTCCCTATGATATACGTCTCTAGATTCCTCTTTCCATTCTTGTTTTTATCTTCTCTTAGTATAGCAACTTCGCACTGTTGAGGATCTTTCACAAGGTTCGAGGATAATACTTCTTCTCTAACTGTTTCTGGAGTAGGTGCTCTACTCTCTTACATGGATAGGTTCTTTAAGCCTTCTTGCATTCTTTCAACTTCGACAGCCAGGTCTCTAGCCCACAGTTGCTTTGAATTGTCCTCTTGTTCTTGTATTAGTCTCGCTATTTTCCTAGCCATGAAATCCCTTAATTCTTTATTTTTTTGTTCTATGGCCACCTCTTCTTCTTTCCTTCAGAAATCTAATCTCTCTCAATCCAAGTATTCCACATAGGGTTATCATCTTTCCTTTAAACAATCCTATTCCTCCCAATGAAGGAACCATAGCAGGCTTTCCTAAGATTTCCCAAGTACTTTATGTCATGATGTTCACCTTTGTTTGTGCGTCCAATACAAAGTATATGTTGAAGTCTCCTATTCTTGTTTCTATGCACTATTTCGCTTTTAATATCTCTGATAAATTGATGTCTCTATGATCATTCAGTGTTTCTTTCATCTATAATAATATAGCCTCAGATTATTTTTGGTTCTTTAGTATATCCTTAGTTTCTTGACCTTCGTCATGGTTTTCTTGTTTCATGTTCATATTTTCAACTTTAGCAATCATTCTAGGGAAATCTAAAAATTCATGTCTAGTATCCTTACAACAAAGGCAAATGGGACCTCTACCAGGGAATTCCTTAGCAAGATGTCTCGGTCTTCTGCAACTATAACAAAGAGTCAATCCTCTCTTTATCTTAAACGATCCCCAACCTTTCATGTACTGTGCACTAGGATCATAGTGATAGACCTGCGAAAAATTCATTCTAGGATCCTGCATCCACTTTTTAGTCCAACAATTCTTTATATCCATAGGGATAACATATATTTCACTATTTCTATCATATCTATTCATATCATATATTTTTTCTTCTAGTTGTGCCCTAGTTTTCAGACTAGGACAAAATCTATCAAGCATACCTAGATCCATTCATTCGAAACAAAAATTTCCACTTACCTTACCTTTATCAAAGCACAAATATTTAAGATCTTATCTTCAGATTGGACTTCTCTTCTTAACAGAGAGCTTCACAAGTCAAGTAGATTAATGTGCACTAGAGAAACAGATCTACGCACTGAGATTTCTCTTTTCTTCAGTTCCCAGCAATCACAGTTTTAGGTCCCAGCAACGGAACCATTTGTTGGCATAGGGGCATACCCAAGGTTCAATACTTCAACAATGAACCAACAAAACCCTAACTACTGGCCCTTTCGGCAACACCTGCGAAGCCGATGAAGTCTCACCTAAGGTAGAGGCAGGGGGGTTGCAGGACTCAAGTGTCTACAACCTAGCTGGGACACATATATGTGATCACAATACTTAACAGAACACTTAGCAGTTAATATTCATTACTCTTTAACCCCTTATTCACATCGCAGGTAAAACCCGAATTACAGAACATCGCAGTATTCAATAAGATCTAACACATCCAAGCACTTAGCACATAGAAATAGATCATATATAGCATTCATTCATATCACTAAGCACTGAGCTACTCCATCAAAAGTATCTACATACATAAATATTACAACACTAAGCATAAATCACATCAATCACACAGAGCAATCACAACACAGGGTATACGTGGTTCATCCCCAGCATGGGGATATGTCCACCAACTCTTCATCTTCTTTATTATATTCTTTCAATCTTCTTACTTGCACAGAGCCACAAAACCAACTCCGCATAAAACAAGAGATTTGTGCGCATCTCTCCAAAGCCTCCTTCCCCGAGCTTGGCATAGCATAGAGCCTCCTTACAATCACTTGCACTTATCTCTGCAAGTTCTCAACACACAGTATGCACAAATCATTCACAACTATTTTCACTTAGCTCACTGGCTTACAACTGACTCCTTCTTACATCACCTAGCTACTTATTTATACATTACAAAAGGGGCCTAAACATGGGTAAGACCCATGGGCCAACATCCCATACCAGTTACATAAACCCTAAACCCAAAAAGCCCACAAAAATGGGCGAGATCCCGTGATCTATGCTTCGCCTAGGCGCTTCGTCTTTGACCAGCCTGTCAAAGTCCCAAAAATGGTCAAACACAACCAAGGTTCTCCAAAACTTGGTATAGGGCCAACAAGTTCTAACGCTATCTTGAAAGGATCCTTCACGGAGACAACTACTCCATTTAATTCTATCCATTATGGTGGGGGTCATATCCCTCCTCTGTCCCCTTCACTTGGAGGTGATTTTCAACATTCGTTTGGGCTTAATATTAATTCCATCTTGCTCAGTGGAGGGAGTCATGGGCCTCAGTCCTATATGAATTTGTTTGGGTCTA
Source organism: Picea sitchensis (assembly GCA_010110895.2). NCBI lineage: Eukaryota > Viridiplantae > Streptophyta > Pinopsida > Pinales > Pinaceae > Picea > Picea sitchensis. The sequence goes on from SNQJ01S0069979.1 coordinate 33,662, forward strand.
TGTCTTTATCTTTGTTTGGTGCTTTTAGAAACAATGATTTCTCATCATATGTGTTCTCTCCAAGGGTAAACCTCGTCTTTAATCAACACAACCCTATGCAAGGCATCGTTTCTTCACAGGGAGAAATGACATGAGATTTCTCCTATAAAGGTCTTGGAAATTCCTAGCAGGGCTCTTTTCCTTCACAAGGGATGTCAATCGGGGGGAAATCCTCCCATGCTTAGTGCCACCCTGGGAAGAGTTCAGTACCTATGCCAGGAGAATCGGCTAGGGGCATCCCCACTCTAGGTCCTTGGAATACCATGTCAACAGCAATCCCTACCCAAGGTATGTCATCGAATTATGTGAATCCATCAACAATGCAGAATAATGTACAAACTCCTTTTATTGGCCAAGGACACCATGGTTTCTACCAAAACCTTGTCCAACAAGCAAAATTTTCCTGGCAACCTAGTGCCAGTCAAAACCCATGCTCCTCTTTTCCTTTGAATCCACCACAACCTAAGTTACCTTTCCTAGAAACTCTTCATTTTCCATATTTGTCAAGGTTGTTGAACGATCCGATCTGTCATGATCCACGATGGCCTCCCATGCCGACTAAGTTTCCCTCAGACATACCTAAATTTTAAGGCAAGCCTGGAAAATATCGAGGTGATCATGTTACAACGTTTCATTTATGGTGCTCCTCCAACTCATTGAAGGATGACTCTGTTCAGTTGTGTTTATTTCAACGCACTCTCATAGGGGGTATTGAAAAATGGTATATTGATCTCAATAGCTCGAAGTATTCTTACTTTAACGACCTGGCAATGGTTTTCTTAAACCATTTCTAGTTACCGGTGAGATACAATGTCGGCACTGAGTTGTTGGCCAACTTCGAGCAAATGAAAGTTGTCCATATCTCCAATCACATCCGAGAATGGCATCACCAAAAGAGCTTGATCAAAGTGAAGGTCCCTCCCACATTTTTTCTCGAGTGGTTCCTAAAGTCCTTGGTGCATTGTGTTTCCAAAGACGTCGTGACTTTTGGAATATTTTCTGAAAAAGAGGCTATTATGAGAGCCCAACAACTGCAATTAATTTACTCTCAATCTGGTATGCTATACGAGATTCTCCCAGACGCACCATGATTGAATTTTGACAAAACCAAATAGAAGTATGGGATTCATGCCAATGGTATAGTAGGCTCAGCACAAAGTAATCGCATAGATCAGTTGACTAACTAGTTGCAACAGTTATCGATTCAATAGACTGTGTCCAGCCAAACTTCTGGTTCGGCTGCCCCCAACACCCAAACGTTGGAAGTGTAGTCAATGAATCCCAAGGGTAACCAATGACCCAAGGGAAATGGGGATAAAAAGTTTGTGAGTAATATTGGTGAGGGTAAAAATGAAAAGAATAAGGTGAAGTTTATGTGTAAGCTTTGCATGGACGATCACTTGACTCACCAATTCCCTTGGCTTGAGGAAGCCCAAAAGATTTTGGCACAGCAACAGCCTGTTGTGTTAAATAACCCTGTCCCACAAGGATAAAACATGGCTCAATATTCCTCATCCACGAATGCACCTGGGGTCAATCATGGAGCCCCCATTATTAATGCTAATAATGGAGCTTCAAACGTATACATTATGAGATCAGATTCTCATATATAGACCAGGGATCATGATTATGGAATGTTAAAATCTACTGACAAGGGAAAATAAGCTTCCAACCCAATACCTCCTCTTCATATTGAGAATATCATGGGAGAAAATATGACTCGAATCCCTAAGGGTGTGTTTCAAAAGGATTATCACAACCCGAATGCAATGGCTTCTCATAACTACTCTGTCATGGAGGATCTGGCACAAACTCCTTCTGCGATGTCTGCTCTGGAAGTTCTCTAGAGTTGCCTCTCACAGAGAAAAGAATTGTTGTATACCTTGGGTGTTGTCAAGACTGTTAACTAAGGAATGATTTTTTTTACCCTATCGATTATAAACCTCGTCTATCTCACCACGTCGTTATTCAGATATTACTGGTTTATGCCACAAAATTGTTGACACGGAAAAATTTCCGCACAGTGGTAGAAGAGCGTGCCTCAACTTACATGATATTGTTGGCATGTTGGAAGGCCATTGGCCAACCCGAGTTGTCTCCGTCATCGACATTGTTAACTATGTTTGACGGCCATTCTTTTAGACCACATGGCATAATCCCCTCCTTCCTCGTGCAGTTGGAGGGAAAAATCGTGTGCGCCGAAGTAGAATTAGTCAATGTGCTTCTCGAATACAATATTTTATTAGGAAGGATTTGGACCTACGCTATGACAGTAGTTGTATCCACCATTTTTTGGGTCTTATGTTTTCCTCACGAAGGTCGGATCATAACTGTTGATCAATTATCCTTCTCTCATCTTGACCCTTCATCGAGGGCATCCATAGTCCCAATGATTGGCAACCCACGGCCAGGTATCGTCAACTTAGGTGTCGAATTGTTTCCATCTATAATGGGGACTTTTGATTATCCACCACCTTCGAATTATGTCAAGTTTATTTTGGTTGTCTCCGGTCAGCCGAAGGCTGCGATATTTCAAGTAGCTTCTTTTAAAATGGGTTATTTTAAAGACCCATGGACTTTACCATCCCCATCGACTTCAATGAAAGGGGTAGGGAATCCTAGAATGGTTCTGCCCCTATCTGTCGTTGAGGTTGCATACAACATTTTCCAGCAAACCTCATCCAACCCTGATCTAACTCCCCCAGAGGAGCTAGATCTCGTTCTCGAGCCTATTTGGGCTCAGAACTCTCTTACTACTCATGATCCCTTGGACTTGGTCTTGCCCTCTGACGAGGTGATTTTGGAGGAAATGACTGGGTTGGATAGACCTTGGGATGATCTTCACCATAGATATTATTTTTTAACCAAGTTGAGGAGAGTAGAATCAAGAGATTTCACCACGACCATGAATGAAGATGCCACTTGTCCTATTAACCCTTTGGACACGCACGGAATCTATGTCGAGGGAAACATGGAGAGTATAGTTGAAATGATTGCAATTGACATCTATAGAACCCCTAGTGTCGTTGAGAACATCTTCATCGGAGCAGATTGTTCCTCCGAGGAGATTCAGGTGTACACTTAATTATTTAAAGATTTTTGTGATGTTTTTTTTTGGTCTTATGAGGAGATGCTAGGCATCGACCCTCATATAGTCAAACATGAGATTAGGACTTACCCCGATTCTGAGCATGTTCGACAGAAGTTTCACCCAGTCAATCCTCGCAAGGCAGCGGTTATCAAGGCTGAGTTAGAGAAAGTCATTAAGGATGGTTTCATCTATCCAGTGCAATTGATGAAATGGGTATCAAACATTGTTCATGTCAACAAAAGATACGGTATGATTTGTGTGTATGGACTTTTGTGATCTTAATAAAGCTTGCCCGAAAGATAATTTTCCAACCCCATTCATTGATTAGATTGTCGATAAATGTGTGAGTTATGAATTCTTTTATTTTATGGGTGGTTTTCCCAGGTACAACCAAATTTAGATCAAACCCGAGGATCAACATAAGAATGCATTTATATGTCCTTCGGGTATGTTTGCATACACGAAAATTCCTTTTGGCCTTAAAAATGTTGGAGCCACTTTTCAGTGGGCCATGTCATTCGCCTTCCATGACCTCAAGCATTTAGTCGAGGCGTATCTTGATGATCTGGCATCACGTTCTCGTAAGATATCTGATCATCCCACCCACTTACGACTTATATTTGAGAGGTGTTGTTGCTACTGGATTCGCCTAAATCCGAACAAGTGTATTTTTTACATAACATTAGGAAGTTTGTTAAGTTTTATCATGTCCACTAAATGGATCATGGTCAATCCTCTGAAGGTTGAGGCAATAGTCCAATTGTTTCCCCCATGCACAATCCCCTAGCTTCAAAGTCTATAGGGAAAAGATAAATTCCTTCGACGATTTGTTTCCAACTATGTCGAGATTACTAAAGGGTTTATGCATATCTTGAAAAAAGGGGTCCCATTTTGTTCGGATGAAGCATATCAGCACTCTTTAGAAGTGTTGAAACATACTCTCACATCTTCCCCTCTGCTCATTCCTCTGGATTATGGAAAGGATTTATTGTTGTACTTGAATACAAAACATTCTATTATTGGTATGGTCTCGATTCAAGAGGATGATGCACTCTAGGAGCATGTTATCTACTATATTAGTCGAGGTTTAGTCGGACCGAAACTCAACTACACCCATGTTGAGAAGTTGGCTTTGGCATTTTTCCATGTCATCCAAAGGTTCCATCATTACATTCTACTTCACAAAACCACAATCGTAGTTGTTGTTAATCCTTTTCAATATGTGTTGACACAACGAATCATAGGAGGGAAGATTAGTCGATGGATAGTCATTCTTCAATAATTTGACTTAGACTTTGTTTCGGTGAAGTCTAAGAAGTCTTTGGTCTCTATTGAGCTAATTTTGGAAATTATGATTGAGAGTGGTAATGATTTTCCCGAAGAGTCATTGATTAATGGGGATCTTTTTCTTATTGCATCTTTGGACCCTTGGTATGGAGATATACTTGTGTATATTCATACTTTGAAGTTCCCTTCCTCTGCTACTCACGATGAGAATCAACGAATACACCATCAAGTGTAGAACTATCTTATCATCAATGATACTTTATATCATCAAGCAGTTGATTGTGTTCTTCATCATTGTATGAATCATGAAGAGGCAGAGCTTGTGTTGATTCAGTATTTGTGTTTCAGCATCTACGTTTCAACATCTGTGATTCAGCATTTGTGTTTCAGCATCTAC